>JARJEC010065398.1:0-17045 GCA_030264575.1 Tachinus sp. AB-2021 | reverse complement strand
GAGTAAACTTTCTACAGTTCGGAGTCCCGTCCATTGTCTTATGTTTCGCAACCAAGACAACTTCTTTCTTCCTATTCCCCTTTTTCCCTCAATTTAGCCTTCAATTATTAGTTGCAATAAGTTATACTTTTCATTTCGCATTAGATGTCCTAGGTATGCGGTTTTTCTTTTCTTTATTGTAAAAAATAGCTCGCGGTCTTTGTTAACTCGCCCTCGATTGTGGCTCCTGCGGTCCAGGGGATTTTTAATACTCTACGTTGCAGCCATATTTCAAAGGCCTAGATTTTGTTCATTGAAGCTGTTTTTAAGGTCCATCCATACCCTATAGAAGTACTGATCATATATAACATTTGACGAATCGCAGCTCAAGGTTGATATTGAAGTCAGTGATTTTTTTAAACTTCATAAATGCGCTACGTGCATTTTCCATCCTGCATTTTATTTTGACATCAGATGTCCATTGCTCGGTAAACCATGTACCCAAATATTTGAATTTGTTAATTCTATACAGAACTAATCATAACACTGGACAATCACAAAAAACACAGGAACTCAAACTAGTTTGTGGAGACTGGAACGCAGCAATGGGAAACGGCCAAGGAAGCACAGAAAGATACGGAGAAAACAGGAGAATGATAAACTTAAGCATCGGAAACAGCTTAATAATCGGATAATGTAGATATAGAGATATAGAAAGGTACGGCAGAAGCATAATAGACTACATAACATATACGCAGGAGACGGAAATACTAGTATAATCGGTAAAAACAAGTAAAGCAGCACGAATCACAAACTAATACTAACAAAAACAAAGCTAATAACTACAAAAACAAAATCTAAATAAAGAGCACAAGAAGACAAAAGTACAGAGGTTAAAGGAAGAAAAGATTAAGGAAAATTACGAATAAAGAGCTAACAAAACTGGAACAAAAAAAGAAAAAGAAAGTTCAGATTAAACCAAAGTCATGGTGTTTTTAGTTTGATCAATTGACTCAAACACCATAACAAACATGACAAAAATATACGAAGAAAACAATGCGATAAAAAGCAATAGAAACAATAGAAACAATAGAAAGCAATAGAAAGCAATAGAAAGCAATAGAAAGCAATTGAAAGCAATAGAAAGCAATAGAAAGCAATAGAAAACATAGAGAGCAATAGAAAATAATACAAAGCAATAGAATGCAATAGAATGCAATAAAAAGGAATAGAAAGCAAGAAAATGCAATAGAAAGCAATAGAAAGCAATGGAAAGCAGATAAAAAGCAATAGAAACCAATAGAAAGCAATACAAAGCAATAGAATGCAATAGAAAGCAATAGAAAGCAATAGAAAGCAATGGAAAGAAAAGAGAGCAATAGAAAGCAATACAAAGCAATAGAATGCATTAGAAAGCAATAGAAAGGAATAGAAAGCAAGAGAATGCAATAAAAAGTAATAGAAAGCAATGGAAAGAAAATAAAAAGCAATAGAAACCAATCGAAAACAATACAAAACAATAGAATGCAATAGAAAGCAATAGAAAGCAATAAGCAATAGAAAGCAATGGAAAGAATAGAGAAAAATAGAAAGCAATACAAAGCAATAGAAAGCAAGCATTAGAAAGTAATAGAAAGCAATGGAAAGCAATAGTTAGCAATAGAAAGCAATAGAAAACTATAGAATTTGTTTCATAAGATTCACTGTATTCTCGCTGATTTTTTTGTCTTTTTTCTGTTTTATGTCCATGCATATTTTCTTGTTTACAGTTTGTATATCCTTTGTTATCTTGTCATTTAGTTCTTCGATGTTCATCAATAAGAGATTTGGTTGATTTAGTTTTGTTTCCATTTCCATTACGTATTTGTCTTAGTTTTGTCTTAAGTAGTCTATAGTTGGATAGGGTGTTGTTTTGACCATTTTGTTCCTTTTGATTTTTGTATTTATATTAAGAGACACTCTTACTAGTCTGTGGTCGCTGCCAATATGTCATTTTATTTAGATGTTAATAAAAAAGATTAAAAAATTGTCATTTAATTTTTTTTCAAAATGTTATTTTTACCAAAACTTTAAATTTTTTAATATTTATGCAAAATCTACTAGCAAATCCCACATTGGAAAAATATACTAAGTGTAACATTTAAAAAAACAAAGTTATTAAATTTTTAGCGGTAAAGTAGGGTCTTGTGATTTCATAAAAAAATATAATAAGAAAAATTCAACATGGGCCGTGTACAAATTGCGTCGTTGGGCTGGACTTTTCAAAATAAAGTGGTTAACATACAATTCATGAGCTGGGCAGGTCACATATTTTCCACAGAAAAAATTTAGGGCCAATCCGATCTTGGTCGCAAATCTATAAATAGTTCATTATATGTATATACGGGGTGTTCGAAAACTAATGTACAAATTCGATAAAATTGGTAACAGAACGGCCAGGAATATCCAATACTGCATATGTCAAATGTTAGCAACAGTTAGCGAACATTAAACACAGTCAGCGCTTGGATGGCAGGCCGCGTGGCCCCGCCTACCGGTACCATTTACCATTGGGAAATAATTAATGGCGCTCGAGATATCAGTCTTGGAAGCTCCGAATCTAGACGACCTTGAGCTGCCAAACAAAAAGCCACCTAAAAAGGACTTGGATAAGGCAAAAACAATAATTAATTAAAGCAGCTTTGAATGGGGAATTAATACGTTTGAACCATTTAAGTCGCCAGGAGCTGATGGAATATTTCCCATCATGTTAGAAAGGCTTTGCAGCTCTGAGAGGGCCACTATGTAAAATTCTCAGTTCCTTTTCTACTCACCGTATTTGTTCTTTTTTATAAATAATTTATCAAATGTGTCCTTTAGTAATTATAAATTTTTCAATTTTCATGATTAGTAAAATTTTTAAATCTCAATTTAGAATTATATTTTTGAGTTTTCTAGTTGAAAGATATATTTTGACCATTTCAAAAATGTTATTGTTTGTCAGTCTTGAAATGTCATTATAAATATTTGGATAATTTTTCTGCAGAAGGGATGCCTTATTAATTTGTCGTGGTAAGGGGTTAATCAGAAATTCTAACCTGAATTATTGGATTTTTAACGTGCATGCAACATCTAGACAGTATACGAAACCTACAGATTTTTGTTGCTATCCGAAGGAAGGTGTGTTCAATGCAACTTTTTAACCAGAAAAAGTTTACTTTCCAAGTAAGAAAGTAAGGATTCATACCCTTGGAACTTCAGTCAACACACTAACCACTGACACATTTAGAGGGTTTATTATATTTCCTACATGTATTTTTTAGTTCCTTTATTGTTTATCTTTGTCGGTGTAATGTTAACTTCATTTTTGCTGTGTCAAATCTAACCCTTTATTTCTTATTCATCTTTTTATTATTAATTGCAAATTTTAATATTTCCATTAATACTTTTATCTCTACATCTCAACCTATAAGAATTACTTTGTCTGTAAATATGCAAATATTGACGATATTGGACAATTGCATTCAAAGTATTATTATATAGATCATTAGGGCCATAGTGCTAAACCATGCAATACATCTCTTGTTACTAAATTTGCTTTGTTTGGACATTAAATTTCTGCAGTGATGGTAACTCCATATTATCTTCTTCTTCTTTTACTTTTTTTGCTGCTTCTATAATTGCTTTCCACAGCATGCTGTTGAAGGCGTTTTGTAGTTATGTATATCTAACACTACAACTATTTGGTTTGCTTTTTTGCTATTGAATTTACGTTTTCAATGGCTCTTAGCGTGGATCATTTATTTGTAAATCTGTGTATTATGTTTCTCACTGTTGTTTTTCTTTATTTTTCTATTCTATTATTCTCAAAATAACTTTTGCTGACATTTTTACTAGTGCATTGATCAATCTATTGTAACTATATTTTGCTACAGAAACGCGCCTCATAGCTCCGGATGGTGATATAGTGGTGCTGTGTAGGTTGACGACATTTTGATTTTTTTATGGTCATAGTTATTAGTCATAGGACTCATGAGTTTTATGCGCATGCTGAGCGGAAATCAAGGAATTTGGCAGAAATAGGGCTAAATTTCTTCATATCAATGAACAGTAAATAATTTAGTTTAAAAATAGTTCAATAGTTATTTTGAAAATGATCTTATTAGTTTCATTTAAAGAATATTATGATAACATTATAGCGCTTGGTGTACCGAGAACAGATGAATTATCCACGGCGAGGGCAACTTTTTAAATAACTTTAATTTCCTGCTTCTTAGTTCTTTGACATTCTAGCTTATCTTTATGAATTGTTGCAGTATTTTGAGTTGATTGGGTGTATTAAAGAATTTTTTTATCGTTTCCTATTGCAGGTGTCACTCCAGTAAAGACGGGGTCATACCTTGCGTTCTTTCTTAATATTTCTGTAATATCTGCACTAACCACCGACGCCTGAGCTTAACTACATCTGGAAATGTTGCTGCTAATTCAGGAATTTCAACTTGTATTATTGCATTCTTTTACGTGCACGCAACATCTAGGCAGTATACCGGACCTACTGTTTTTCTACTTATCCGGCAGAAGGTGTGCTGAATACGATTTTTCTTAACCTGAAAAACTCGATCTTCCAAAAAGGACTGCCCGGAAATTAAACAAGGAATTCCTGGCATAACAGTCAACACAGTAACCACTGAGCCACTTTTGCATTATTAATGTAAAAATTAAATTTAAACTACTGTGTTGTGAATGTTGAACATAGAAATGACAGTGAAACATATAATGTCAACATACAATAATCCAATTTTTATTTTTCGACTTACATTGCGTACTCAAGAGAAGAAAATAAGGCTATTTCCATTTTACATTACAAGCAACGCTATATGGCAATAGTTTATTTTGGTCCATTTTTCCGACCGTCACTCTATACATCCTTGGTTTGATTACTACGATTATGTAGGTGCCTTGTTATTAGATATTTCTCCTACTGTTGCCATAATTGCATCTGCTTCTTTCACTATTTTTTCTGGTTCTTCTATTATAACGTTTGCAACTTAAAATGACAAAACAATAACGTTTTCGATCACTATTTTATCAAATATATTTTTACTGATAATAACAAGGGCTCACTTTCAGAGAATTATTCCCGAAAACATTTTTTTAGTAGATTGGAGTTTAATTCAAAAAGCTGTTCTTTATATTCTTCTTCTTTCACTTTATATTTTTAAAATTATAAATAATTATATGGTTCCATTTTTAAAAACTTTTTTTAAATTTAACAATAACATTTAAATTACAATGATCGTAGAAGGTGTTAAGCAGTAAAGTAAATTTATCAAATAGAATTTAACCTTAGAATAAAAAATATTAAGCTATAAACTTGTATAATTCTTTGTTTTGGCATTTTGTTACACCAGAATTTTTGAAATTATATTAAAAGTTTTATAGAATCTTTTTACTATGAGCTTATCATAAATTTGTTACATTTTAAGTTTAAACGTGAGGTACAGCAATTAAATTGTCCCCAGAAACATACATGTCCTTCTAGCAATATGAAATGCTTCAAAAATCAGTGCAGTTATCATACCCCAACGTACAAGTGCATATGCAACAGCATAACAATTGTCTACTAGCAGATCTAAACTTGGTTAGTTAATATTCCTCTTATTTGTCATCGTCTTTCTTTTCTTGTAGCTAAACTTGAAGATCCAATTTATTGGAATACTGTTGTCATATTGGATTCTGTAGCACCAAGGATGAGTGCATATTTACTTTCTTTATCAAGATCATGTTAATATGATAAAACGTTAAAGTCCATTACAGTGACCATAACATGAAGAGCATTGCAGCCCTATTTTTCTACATCCGCAACTTGAACCACAAAATATTTTTTGTTTCAATTGCAAAATATCGTATCGAGCAGTTCTTCTGGTGCTGGTATCAACAATGTTGTTCTTGATTCCAGCGTTTCATTTTGCAACACCCACCCCCCAATATTGTTGTCATTATTGGATTCTATAGCACCAAGGACCGGTGCATATTCACTTTCTTTATCAAGATCATGTTAATATGATGAAACGTTAAGATCCATTACAGTGACCATAACATGAAGAGCATTGCAACCCTATTTTTCTATATCCACAATTTTTTTAATTATTTCCTAACCATGTTTGCATCTACTAGTAGGCACGATTGATATGCGTCGAGCTACTGGATTTGTAAGTAGAAGAGATTTTTGGACTGGTCAAAATAATAATATAAAAATACGGTCAGAACCGTATGATTGGCAACCTCAATAAAGTGTTGCCTTGAAATAGAATCCGGTTTTAACAATGGAATATAGGTTAGCTTCCTCAGTTGACTTAGCGTTATCATACATACAGCTAAAAGATACTTACTCTTCACGCTCTATCTCAAGAACGGTTAACTGTATAAAATGTGCTTAAGCCCAAAATTGTAGAAAATGGGCTCTACAACTTTTATATAAACTCCAAATGTCATTTATAGTAAATGAAACCAGATATTTACAAAAAAACAGTTCTTGTGACATTTGATCTTAAATATTTTGGCTTGTATACACCAGATTCTAAGATATAACTTTTAAAATTTATAGAAGTTTAAAGCCTATTATATTTTATTCCGAGGTTTACCTCTTTATTCACTTTATTTGACTGTACTACAAATAAGTTTAATTTTTAATTTTAAAAATTGCTAAAATTCAAATCTAACTAATATAAATAAAAGTTAAAAAGTAACTTGTTTACAAGAAGGGCACACATCCACTGACTTTGATTTCATTATTACTTGCGGTGGCACTAAACACGTTAATCAATTGTTCGGTTCATTTTGTTTCAATGCGATGCGGAAATAACTAAGATGCACTAATGGTCTTTTATAAAGAGTGAAACAATTGTATGCATTTGATTGTTGCCGCTTGTAACGTGTGTGGATTTAGATAATTTTTTGCTTAATCATTTTGATTGTATGGCTAGAATAGGCGTTGTGATATTGGTTGCTTGTAAATTCTATTGGTTGTTCTAGACAGTTAGTCCAGTTTTATTCGTTTACAAGAAGGACACACAACCAATCACTTTGACTTTATTGTAACTTGTTAATGCTATTTTATACTCAATACACAATCATTCTGTTCTTGTAATTTTAAAACGATATTCCAAAAAGCAATTGTATTATTTTTTTTATATTCGTAAAACGCTCAATAGTATTTCTTATTTAATATATTTTTGTGACTTTCTTGTTTAATGCAAATTTGTACAAATTACATTAACAAATTAAAGAACTAGTTTTTATAGTGAAACTAATTATTTGAAGAAGATAATTAATACATACATATTTGTAAATAGTGCTAAGTGTACTTAGTAGAGTGAAAATATGTCGGAATGATCTTCTAGTAATAAAAATGCGGTTGAATTTAAAAAATGTCACTTAAAGTGTGTGAATAATTCGGTCGACATTAGAAGTGTGTGAAACTTTTGAGATGCATGTTAGTTGATCCCCGAGTGTCGGATCTTGTTTGTGAGCCGCTAACATACGGCCCTGTCATTTCGCAGTAATGTTGAAATAGTCTATGATCAAAATTAAATTCTTACAGTAGTCAAAAAATGCGGGGCTCGCGAGGAATGCGGCGGATGGCAGGCAATAATGGCCCCTATTCCGTGCTCACGGTGAGATGGCAAGGGGACCGGTGAGGACGGATCGGGAGCCGACAAAGGTTTATTCTTGTTTTAAAGACACAGATTTAGTATTAACTTTGGCTCAAAAATAAAAGTAATAAATTTATTGCTCTTAAAAGTGTTTATAAAACATGGATGACCGTTTTATCCGGCCTCTTTGTCTATCTCGGACGAGATGGGGCCGCGGAATCCGCATCTCTTTTTCAATAACGAGGGACCGCTGCTGATTCGGCTTATTATATAAAACGCATACGCACTATTAATGACAAAGTGGTCGTATCTGCAGCCACTTTTTACACGCCGATTGCGAGAATTGTAACAATACCTGCCTGCTCGGCTTGGATATGGCGCACGGTGGCCATTAAGGTCCAACCACCGTCCAGAACAATGGGCTTTGATTTTCATTACTGAAACACTTGTATAATTGCTCGCCTTTCAAACCGACTCAATCACTATTGTTTGTTGTTGCTGTTACGGCGCACGGGGGTGCAACATAAATATCGCCTGCGTTTATAGCGTTTCTCTTCTGGTGCAGCCCCCGACACCGAAAATAGCGCAAAACAACGGTGCAATGGTCCGCCCGCTCTAACATACATTTATCTGTATTATAAACGATGCATGTCAACACCGGCTAAATTACATAAATAAATTCTGCAATCTTGAGTGCTTTCCTAATTCACTACCTCTGTTTAATGCCGTTTCTTAAAAAATCCATTATCGCATTAAATAAATAATAACTACTGTTTAATTGCATACATTTGCCGATGCACGTTACTTACTGTCCGGTTTATATCATTCAGTTTTATGTTACGAGATATTAAAGAGTATACATGCACCACATATCATATTCATAACTGAAATACATTTCTTAGCCCATTAGTTTCCAATATATTTTAATGTCCTTAGCAAAAAATATTTAATAATCCACCCAAACTATAGTACTTTTTAAAAAATGTAATTTCTAATCATTGTAAAAATATCACATATATTGCATTACATGATTAATTAAAGATTGATATTATTCACAAATGCTTTATCGCATGCCTTATTTACAATGACACATATTTTAACCAGCAAATAAATATTTATGAACAAGGTCCAGATCCAGATACACATAGTTTAAATGCTTATGAAATGTCAATCAATAATATTTATGATTTGATTCAAAATGTTTATTAAAATCCATACACTCAAGTTATATTTATTTTTATTTTGCGAATGCCAGAATTATCTGTTAAAAATGGGATTTTTGATTTTACTATTTAGTGTAGTATACTTGCATTATTTTGCAAACTCAGATTGATTGTAATGAGAAAGTGTTAAAAAATTAGTTGGAAGCTCGTCACCGCGATAAAAGTACAGCTCACTGGCTTTCACCGATGCATGTGGTTGGAATGTGTCTATGGGGGTAAAAAAAGTTTCAGGATAAAGCAAATTATAGCCAGATTGTTACTTAAATAAGTAATCCGGACCAGTAGTTTAAATAATAGTGACCCACCCACCCGCCCAACTATTTATTAATCAAGAATTTGTAAATTAAATCCATCTAAAATGTTTTTATAATATAACCGCAAAACAATGATTTAATAACCAATTTCTTGATTGGTAAATAGTTGTGTGGGTCGGCAGGTTACTAAAATAAGTAATCCGGAAAAATAGTATGAATAATAGGTTCCCACCCACCCACCCAACTATTTATTAATCAAGAAATTGGAAATAAAATCCACTTGAGATGTTTCTATAATTTAATCGCAAACGAGAGGTTTCTTATCAAGTTTCTTGAATGGTAAATAACTGGGTGGGCGGGCGGGTTACTTAAATAAGTAATCCGGACCAGTACCAAACAATAGTGGCTCATCTATCCACCCAGCTATTTATTAATCAAGAAATTAGAAATTAAATCCACTTTGATGTTTCTATAATTTAATCGCAAACGAAAGGTTTAATATCTTAATTCTTGTTTGATAGCTGGTCGGGTGGGCGGGTTAATTAAATAATTAATTCGGGCCAGTAATTTAAATAATAGTGGTCCACTCTGACTAATTATAATTGAGAAATTGGACGTTATATTCACCTGGATGTTTCTATAAATCGCAATCGATATTTATAAAAAGGTTTCAATTCGTCCATCCGGGTCGACTTATTGCGTCGATCGGGCCCAGTCCTAAAAACAATACTACTTGGAAATTGTGTTTAATTGATTTAATGCCATTCTCTAATAGTACAACGGCTTTTTTATTTGCATTTGTGTAAGTGGGCATTGCAATTTTTTTATTGAATTTATCTTCAAGGATTTTTATATGTCACGTATGTAAAGCAGCAGCAGCCTGCAGCACCAACAACGATGTAAATTCAATCGACTTTTTCGATTTTTACCCAAAATCGACAAAAATGGATGTTAACCAAAAAGTTGTAATATATAACTTTTTTTGTAACTTATAAATAAAGTCATAGTGAATTCTAATGACTTTCTTTGAGCATTACAAAATCAGGTCGAAAATGCGTAAAGAGTATAAGGGTAAAGGTTTATTTAGATTTTAGTTTAATAAAATCACATTCATAAAGAGAACATAACCTAGACTGATTTATCAAAGCAGTTCTTGCGCAACAATAATAAAGAAAAGCATGGTAGTGTCTGTATTTTGCTTTTAATAAAGTATTTGCTGCATGTACCTCTGTAGCAATTGGTATATTATAATGTCCTTATAAGAAGTTTTGCCAATTTAGCATTGGTACAAGCTTAATTATAGCTTCATATACTTGATCTTTATTTTGGAAACTGGGAAAACTAATTCCGTTTTAACCTCGTTAATGAATTGAAAAATGCATAATAAACCGGTGCTCCATGCTCATTTCAGTCAAGTTTCTTGTCAAGAAATTACAAAAAAAGACCTAGAATTGACGTTTGAGGAACTCACATTGATATTAGAAGAAATTCAGATTTATTGGCCATTTACGTCTAAGAATTGGCCGATGACTTTATATTTGTTTAATATAGACTACAGTAATTTGAGTGTATCCCAAGTGTCCACTTTTACTTTCTATGCTGTACTGTTGTTAAACCAGCCCTACAAACCATAATCTGGTGCTGTGAGGTCCGAAGATCTTAGAGTACAACAAGTAAGATCTTGGAAATATTTTGTTCAAATGTTGTTTGACTTGACAAGCAAAATCTGCAGGAGATTTATAATGTTGGTAGTATATTTGCATTCTGATGCTTATAGAAACATAGATGTTAAAAAATATTTAGATTCATTGACCATTAACTTCTAAGGATTGACTGGTCGTTGTTTTTGTTTAATATTGACTGCAGTATTTTGAGTACATCACAAGAAGTGTCCACTTTTATCTTATATACTTTGTTTTTGTTGAACCAGCTCTACAAACCATAATCTAGTGCTGTGAGATCTGAACACAACTAGTAAGGCCCCAGAAACATTTTGATCAAATGTTGTTTGACTTGACAAACAAAATGTGCAGGAAGTTTTTAGTGTTTGTAGTACATTTGCATTCTGATGTTTATAGAAACATTATCAGGTAGTCATTCTAATTTATTTTGTAAAAAAAATAAATATTAACATAGCCAAAGTGAGTGCTTATAATTTTAAACATTTGTTGCTCAGTTTAAGTATTTTTGTTACACAAGCAGATGTTTGTCTTTGTCTTTCTCTTTGTTTAATATTGGCTGCAGTATTTTGAGTGCATTCCAAGTGTTCACTTGTACTTTCTATACTTTACTTTTGTTGAACCCGCACTACAAATTATAATATAGTGCTGTGAGGTCTGGAAATTTCAGTTAGTACGACATTGGAAACATTTAGTCCAAATTTTGCTTGGCTTGACAAACAAAATGTTTCGGATGTTTATAGTGTTGGTAGTACATTTGCATTCTGATGTTTATAGAAACATCTTCTAGTACCCTTTGTAATTTATTTTGTAAAAAATAAGTATCAACATGTTCAGAGTGAGTGCTTATAATTTTTAATTTTTTTGCCTTATATACAACAAAGTAGAAATAATAAATGCAATGTAAGAACTCTATTATAGATAAAATTTTTGAAAATGTCATAGTGGAAATGTAAAAATTAAATGTAAATATCAACTATTAAATCTGGTAGAGAAATCTCAAACGCAACAAAGACGTACTGATAGCCAACAATGTTTGTAAGAATTTGCTACTAACTAATAAAGCGCCCGTTAAAAGTGCCTCATGTTTGAATGATATGTATAGAAAAACAATAGACAGATACAAAATTCTAACCTACACTATACATGTAACAATATTTTGTATATTTTGTATCAAAGAAAAGATTTAGACACACAAAAAAATACATGTAGTTTAATTATTTGTTTGAGTGAAAGAGATTATAAAATATGTGAAGACGTTTTTGGGGCGAGCATTTTTTATCTATTACATAATTGCACAAACAGTTAATAAAATTGTCTGCAGACAAAAATATAGTCGCATGTAGGCAACTAATTTGTATCTAAACATGTATGTTAAAATACTTCAGTAGTCGCTACGTTAGGATGCGTTTATGTTTGAGCCACGTTAAGCGATGAGAGCGACGATAAAAGGGTAGCTCAGAAAACCAATACACTAGATTGCAAAAACCTATTCATATTGGATGGGCAATCACCTATTTTTGCCGATCAAGCAACGACAAGGGCGACGTGCAAGTATGCATGAATAGTTATGATCAGGTTTCTCCAACCATTACCACTCAAGCAAGTATGTTTTAAAATTTATTTTTAAACATGTATGCCTGCAAGATGTACATTGAGGCATCTATTGGTCAAGAACCCATTTTTACGATTCCATACAACCGGAAAAGAAATAGTCCAACGCAAACTTGCAAAGGAACAGCTGTTATGGGATAAATCACACAAAATTATTAATAACAGAACCACAACATACTAAAGAGAGTATCTCATATGAGTCGAATCAAACTGCAAAGGCTCACAGAACTAATTATCGGACACTATTGGTTTCAAAAAGCACATTCATAGATTGGGTATACCATAAAGTTTACTATGCCGCAAATGCCTAGAGGACGAAGAAACTCCGCAGCATCTGCTGTGCAAATGAGAAGCATATTTCATTATGTCAAGCTAATATTGCTAACTCAAAAAGAACTAAAAACGATCCCTTGGCAACACCTTTTGCATAGAGGCAGAACAGCTAAAGATGTAAGACGTTAAAGTTACATAATAAGACAATCAGGACAACAGAGTAGGGATGCTTGACAAACCACCTCATGGAAAGATGATGTACAGTGTAGGTTAGAATATAGAGTATTCGTAAGTTCTTTGAGTATACTATATATATATTGCTCATAGTTGAAGGCACTTCAAATGGGCGCTTAAGACTACACACATTGTATAGATTGATAAACATATATCAAATAGCATGTACTCTTACAACCTACAATCCACAAGGTTTATGAAGAAGTTGAAAATGTTTACATCTACAATAGATAAAAACTACGAATTATAAAAAATAAAAAATAATGTGTGTACTGGGACATTTTATTTTTTAAAATAGTTGCGGTGATAAAGACAACACCATTGCCAAATATTATTTTGGTGATCAAAACTCTAGAGGAGATAGTAAGTAAAAGTTATTTATAACTACCAATTTCTTTAAATAGCATACAAGACAACAAGCTATAAGTTTACAAAACGATGACAAAAAAATTATAATTGGTGTAGAATACAAACTTAAGGTTAGAATAAAAAAAAGCACGTTAATGAAGAACTATGTCCGAATCGTTAAAGAAGAGGTTGTATACGCAATATAAGTACAAAGAATTGGAAAGAAGCGACAGGTCTATATCTATCTATCTAAAATATTCAATACCGGTTTTGTTTTAAGGGATTGTATTAGGAGTAAAAGGGTATGGAAGGAAGCGACAGGTTTAAAGCTTTATTTTTTAATGCATTATTTAAAGTCGGTCTATGTCTGTCTTCTTTGAGACTAATCAACGACATCAGAGGTTAATCACATAAGATAATTTTGGCGCTAATTCAGAAATTTTATAGAACCTAAATTGAGTTTTTTAACGTGCGAGCAACATCTAGACAATCTCGAGTGTTGTGTTTTTTTGACTGATCTGAAAGAAGGTGTACTCAATACAACTTTCTTTAACCTGAACAAGTTCACTCTCTAAGTAAGGTCGGTCCGGATTTGAACAGTTGAGAAACTAATTATTACACCACTTGGGCTTACATCTATTCTAAACAAAATATTAAATACTGGATTTGTTAATATCAACTTTTATTATTTTTGTTTTAACTTTTTGGAATATTTCTTTCATTTTGCTGAAGTGAGGTGAGGTGAGGTGAAGTGAGAAATTATGATTTCTTGGCATTTCATAATATTTTTAGACAATTTTTTGAAACTATTTACTAATATTTTATATATGTATAAGTTGATGCATTTCAAAATTAGAATAGTTTTTGAAATGTTTACCAATATTACGTGTTTTTTCAGACATAATTTGCAACATTTTTTTACATTTAGAAGAATATCGGAAATATAAAAAATTAAATGTTTCTTAAATTTTGCAATTATCTATTGATATTTTTGATATATTTAATATCTTTTTTAAAATTTTTTCAATGTTTGCAACAATTTGAACATTTTTTAATATTTTTTTTACATTTTACTGTATTTATTGATGCAAGACTAAAGACTAGAATTTAGAAAAACAAACTTGTTAAATTCATTGTGAGTTTCAATGAGACACTACTCTGTGCTTCAGGCCATAAAGTTTATGTTTAAACCCGCCTCTGGCTGCTTTTTTGTCCGGAGAGGTTCAAGACAAACGCAAAACGTTGAATAATCTCCAAATGCAAGATATTATTGCTTTTTATAAGCAAAGTAAGAACTTACTGCTTTTAAAAATATATACAAGTTATGATCGAAGTAATTATTTTGTCTTTTGATTGTATAGAGATATCTGGCTTATCTTTTTTCTATCTACCAATTCCTGTTTGCCAAAATTCGTAACATGTGTATTTTCATAAAGGAGGTTTGTTCGATTTATTCTCTTTGATTGCATTTCGGTGTTGCTTCTGCATGTTGTGCGCAGTTTACATTTTATATACCGAAGATATATGTTCTTTTAAAATGACAAAAAGAAAACAAAAGGAGATATATGTTGGTGGTGGTGTTATTAACAGTACAAACCGTTTAATATGATGTGTAAACATGTCCGCTTTTGCGTTTGGGTCGCATAAAGGTTTTTTGTCCCGGCGACGAGTTATTAATACGTGTAAGTGAGCAGATAATAATTTACAAACAGTAGGAGCACACTACTTGTCCGCGATATATACTGGCAATGGCATAAAAGTAGCCGAGATACAAGGAAAAGGCATAAGCTAAAGGCAAAGTTTCGTCCACCTCTTTACCCGCCCTCCCTGTGTGTACGTATATTTACTCCGTGCCCGTAAATTACTGAGAGGTTAGCAGTTATTTATGGCCGCAGCGCCGATACAATGCTGAATAATTTATAAGGTGAGATCTGACAAACACAAATTTTAAAAACTCCCGGAATGTTTGTATTTACTACGGGAATATTTCTACTGAAAGTCTTCTTGCGGCTTGCGTTAATATGCTTTCATATATGCGGCGAGATGAAGTCGGAACAGACTCACTACTGAAATTAGATGAACGGGATAAACCATAATACTCTCTCGCCTCTCTTCTCCAAGATCTGCACACTCTATTATACATAAATTTGCTAACTAGGTAGAGCGTTTACTGCATATCTTACAATGCACTTCCTTGCCTCTGTTCGATGTCTATAGCTATATCCATTAGATAGATGGCTCTATTATACTATCGCCTTACAGTTTCTCATTATCGCTGAACATTCAATTCAATGATTTATACAAACCAATTTTCTCTGAAGTCAATGGTCATTTAATTTAACAATATTATTAACCATTACAATTTACATACAATTGCAAAGCTATTTTAAATTGTTTTTTAAGAATTCATTTTGAATCTGATTCGAAGAACGCGTCACATACGACTCGTTGAGTTTAAATCACATACAAATCTTTTGAATAGTTAGTAAATGCCAGAAACGTCGTACATTTTGTTGGTGGCACTTTTAAGACAATATCTTTTACACGTAATTTTTAATAAAGTTGTTAAGTAATACCAGAAATTAAATTGAAGAAAGTACGTTATCAAAATAATATAAATTTTAACTAAAATATAAAATAAAAATTAAAATTAAAACAGAAATTGTATAAATAAAATGGCATGGTTCAGTGCGGGGTCTAGAAAAAAATTATGAGCTTGGACTTTAACTTATAATTTTTTTTATTTTCTAATTATCAAATATTTGCTTATTTCCAACTGTCTTTAAAATGAATGAAATGTAATTGTAATAAAATAATTTTTGTTTGACAAATTCATAATCTAATTACTAAACAAACTACCATTTACCTCAGTGTTTCCCAACCTTTTTTATACGCGGCACACTTTTTAAATAGAAAATTTTGTGCGACACACTCGAATTTATTGAAAATTCAAATAATTGGCTTTTGGATTATAAAGGATTATATTTTCTTTATTCCAAACGGTCATAAAATTTACAAAGGGGTGACTCAATTAATATTTTCAAAATTAATTTGTTAAAAAGTAATTATTTTTGCAATTATAAACTATCGCAGAGAACGGTTAACGGTCCCGCGGCATAAGTCGTACGTAGTTGCGGCACACCGGTTGTAAAATACTGATTTACCTACTTGTTTCTTGAATACTGCAAATAAAAATTTTCTTCAATTGAGACAATAAAATAATCTATTACAAACCAACAGACTTTATTTTGAAAATGTAGTTTACAATGTACTTACATTGTTGTGAAATATTTGCAAAATGTTACCAATTGTGAAAAAATGTGAATAAATGTTTCAAAAAATAATTCTTGAAAATTTTATCGAAATATCGAAAAATATCTATTAACGCCATTTTAACCATTTTAATAAAATATTACATGATATTGGGATATTTAATTTAGAAAATTTAGAAATTTTTCACATTTGTCTGTATGTCGATTGTGCTACAACACTGACGAAATTTATGGAACGAAAACGATTGTGCATTAATGACTCTTTAATTATTGGATTTGCTTTGAACAATTTGTTTTGTGGGTTGATTCTTTCAATAATAATTAAATCAAATTTGAAGCGTTTGCGGATACAAATTTAAAAATAGCCAAAATAAACAATAGATATGTGAAATTGCATTTTTACATTACAAATCTATTTTGCAAAATTCTTGGATTTTACTAAAATTGTTTAATCTTATCTGAAGAAAAAACTTATTCTTACTTTGTTTGAAAATAGTCCAGTTTAAAGGGTTTTTGCAAAGCACTGTTTGGTATC
>JARJEC010065332.1:0-18736 GCA_030264575.1 Tachinus sp. AB-2021 | reverse complement strand
ATTGTATGTATATATATATATATATATATATATATATATATATATATATAATTGTTCATTAATAAATATACACAATTAACATTATAACATATTTCTCTACAACAACACTTATTATTTTTATATATTAACAAATAGATATAACCTAAAAATGACTTAATCAAAATTTGGCGGGGATTTTAAAGAAACAATTTATTTATTAGTCAATCAGTATTTTTTTAATTATTTGATAATGATATAAATATATCAAAATCGATCATAAAATAAAATATTATAAAAAACCAAGTGAAAATAAAATATTTAATTTATAAAATGAATAAAATTATACTTTCTCCACCTAACATGTAATATTGTAAACTTGTTTATTTGTCTTATAAACAAAGATATAATAATATTAATTAGTCGTAATTAAATTTATTTGTAAAATGTTTTAAACAATGTGCACACTTACCTACTAGATTTAGCTTTACAAATGCAACAACCAGTCGAAGACCTATAAACTTTTGGTCTATGAAATGAAAACATGGCTATGCTGGAGTAGAACTATGACTTACTAGCTAAGCAAATCTGAAACAAACATACATTAATCATTACTTCATACATACAGTTCCATTCACCATTCACTTCCAAATTAATATTACCCATTTCGCAAAAGTAAACAATGTCAACAATCTGTTGAAAATATAACATTGAACTTCTGAATTTAATTATTTTTTTATTAATTGATAAACTTATCTAAACGTAAATAAAAATATAAATCATCTTATGTAATATAAATGTATATACTAGTTATTTAGAATGACAAGGAGTAAGAAGTTATTATATCCAAACAATAAATATGGTCAGGTATTTTCCATATAATCTTTTCTGAAATAGTAAACACAATGCTATGAAATTTATAAATTGAAATCAAACCCAAACAGGTCAGAATGTAGATGGATAATTAAAACTTGATTTCTAAATAATGGTAAGCAACGGTAGGTATTAACCTGCTTAAAAAATGTATGCCGTTGCTGCTAAAAATATATTTAAGTCATCCGAAAAATATTACAAATGTTGACAAAAACATGAAATTTTATTATTATTCTGTTAATTAGTGCCTAATTGTGATTCCATTTAAAATATTAAAAAGAACTTTTGCATAATGCAAAGGTTGATACAGTAGGTTTGGTAGAAGTGATAACACTTTAATTTGGAAATAATAAATATATTGAAATTATTTCAAGATAAGGAAAATAAACAATACATTTGCTTCAAAACAAGTCAACCAGCAGGCTGAGTATCCTCGTAAAATATTAATACGTGCGTACGTTTACAACTGGAATTTTGTTTTTATGAATTTAAAGAACAAACAAGCGTGCTGGAAATGCTATAGTAGACGGCAAACCGATCGCGCTAGTTTCATCGAAGCTAAAAATAGCTAGACTGTCGAGTCTGCGTACAGACTTTCTCACCTGTTGCATTTAAGAAAAAAAACTATAATTGTGGACCAGTTATATACACAGGATATTTCACAATATATCTCTTTAAATAGACCAACATTCCATGTAAATGACCAATTTGCATTATTTAGTTACATATGCTAAATATAATATATGAAAGTACAGTTACGCACCCGCTTTTCAATTTCATATTAGGCAACTGAGTACTGTCCGTCGCTTACAACACTTGCCCAGCGATTTAATTATGCATGGTGGCAGGCGCATTTTTGTTGCATGGACTTGATATCGCAGAACGAAATAAAAACGAAGATAGAATATATGAAGTTGTTACTCGGTGCTGCCACTGACCGACGAGACATTGCAAGAATCTAAATTTAAAACGTAGAGATAAACATGTTTGTTGCCTCTTTTCAAGAAGGAGGCATACATGCACAATAAACGCACTGTTGCGAATGTTTACAAATTCTTTAAAAAAAAGACAATTTAGAAATTTTACCTATTTTGTGGAGTCTATTATTTCTATATGTATCATAACATTTAATAATTTATTGTTGGAAGTATTGTAAATTGAAAGCATAACAGGGAATGGAATTACTTATTCCCTTGAAATGCAGAAAATGCATGACAAATAAATAAGAATCTTAATACATACATATTTTTCATAGAAAACAAGGTAAAATATTGGGTGCGGAACAATCAAGGTGTAATGACATGCATTTAGCAATGAAGACGAAATAATTAAAAGGACATTTGAAATTACGAATTGAATAGACAAAATAGATTAATTACGGTTAATACAAATCAATTTATTTATGGTATGGTTTTATATTTATGACGGTTCGTTTTTTAGTTCCCCAAGGATTAGTGAAACTTTGGTAATCGTCATTCTGGCCGAAAAAACATGGCTTAAACTGGGGTAAGAAAATGTCCGTCCGTCGGGACTTATTTTAGTGGCAGGAAAACTAATCGGTGGCGCTATTGTGAACTATAAAGTGAAGTACTACACAGTTGTTTAAATAACAAATAGCATACTTCATTGTATTTACTGACAATACTCTGACATTCCTAACAATTTTGATGTGTAGAAATCCATGCTATCACTCTGCGGCCGAGATTTATTTGTGAATCATCAGCATCACCTGTGACGTCAGAATTACCGTCGGTGGTCTGAAGTCACATACAAATGTACATATTTATGTAACTGAGTCAGTGTTCGCGCCATGCTGAGTGAGGGAGTGAGCGAGTAAGGGAGTAAGTGAGTAAGTGAGTGAGTGAGGGAGTGAGCTAGAGAGGGAATAAGCGAGGAAGTGATCGAGTGAACGAGAGAGTGAGCGAGTGAGGAAGTGATCGATCGAGAATGTAGGGAACTCCCCCCTTGGGACCGCCGAGCATATTTTTAAAATAACTTCCTTATGTTGGCTTTGAGCTTCAAAATCAAAATCGATTTAATTTCTATAACAATTCCGACTTTTTTAGGTAATTCTCAGGTTAAAAATTATATTTTTTTGTATAAATTGCACGTTTTTTATTTTTAGTTACGTCTGCAAATAGTTTTCTCCAACCCTTTTCCGTTTAAATTGGATTTTTATGAAAATTTTTACTGTATTTTCTTTTCCGATTCGCATCTATTATATATAATAGTTTGTTTTTTTTAATCAAAAGTGGCAATTTCAAAATATCCATTGTGTGTGTGTGTGTGGAGTTAAGGCTTGTTACTCTAATATAGGGTTTAACAAACTTTTTTTCTTGTAGAACCCTTAACCTTTTTTTGCGGATCATGGAACCCTTGTCATATCTAAAGCTGTTAGAAATTAGATAAATAATAATGCCTTTGGCAAGAGAATTGACCGATGACAAATTTATTAGAAATGTATGCGTATCGCCTTGCATTAATCGTTTAATCGTGTTTAATGCGTTTCTATAAAAATATTACAGTGAATCTTATTTTAATATTATCACAACTTGCCTCGCGGAACTCCAAAACTATTTTGTAAAACCTCAGAGTTATACAAAATCCACTTTAGAAAACACTGCTCTAGAAGAAGTTTGCCTCCAATATCTAGAGCGAGCGAAATTAATTGTTTCCCAATGGCGAATGGTACCGGTAGACGGGGCAATGCGGTCACCCTTCCAAGGATTGACCGTGCCTAACGTTGCTTGCCTTGCAAACTTTCGACATCAGCCGTACTGGATATACAATCCCGGTGGTTGATTTTCCTACAGCCAGTTGTTTAAGCATTCTAGTTTTTCCGAAATTAAAAAAATAGTGTATTTTTTGTTATAAACAAACAACTGTATTTTAATTGATTTAATTTGTAATAAGATGTAAGTATTAAAGAGGATTCAGCTATTTTGTAATTTTCTAATTTTTTTTTGTGCAAATTGTGCGCAAACGAGCAAATTTACAACTTTTAAATATGTAATAATTGTAATAAAGTATTATTTTTAACCGATATTATTTAAGTCTTTTTTCCACTTAATGCATTACTTAAAGTTTCTATTTCTATTTCTGTCCTCGATTGAATGTTTATTTTTCGTCAAGAAGAAAATGTGTTGGCGGATAAATTTTTAGTACACCGCAAATTAGTATCGCGTGTGCTGAAGCACTTTTTACAAATTGACTGCTACCCATAAGTTTGCTTAAACTCTTGTAGGGATCAATATTAAAAATTAAAATTTGTAAAGAATTTAATACAGGAATTTAAAAAAATACTCAAATTATATGTAAAATGACAAAAAATTCTTGAACTTTATTTAAATTATTATTTATTTAAAATATAACCAAACACAAACAAAAAATAAAATTAGCTAGAACTCAAAAAAGAGGAAATTTAAAGAAATAACCAAACACAAACAAAAAAAATAAGCTAAAACTAGAATTATATTTTAAATTTAAGAAGATAAATTTAATAATAATTGAAAATTTAAATAAACCAATGTAAAATAATTTAAAAAAAACAAAAATAACGAAATATAAACAAACAATATATGAAATAATAATAAAATCAGATTGAATAAAGAATAAACTAAATAAATTATTAAATAAATAAAAAATACATAAGAGGGGGACTGTGGACTGCCGACAATTTCCGTGCTAGCGGAAGTCGTAAAGTCGTAATCCATTTTTAAAATCACAAGGCTCAATACATTTTTAAAATCAAAATTATTTAAAGTCATCATTTTTAATTAAAATGATTTAAATCAAAAAATTGTTTTAAGATAATTGATTTAAATCAAATAACTTAAAATAATTGATTTAATCATATGACTTAAAATAATTGAATAAATTATTATGATTGTTCTAAATAAGTAATTATCTATATAAATAAATGGTCTTGACTGATAGAAGGTTTAGACGGAAAGTTATAAAGGTTTGAGTAGTTTTAAAGAACATGTAACTGCAATTTTGTTCAACAGAATTGTGAATTAAAAAATTATTTTTTATTAAATCAATCGCTATTTTATGATTACTTGATGTAAAATTGTATTTTGTTACATAAACTTAATTATAGTAAAGATAGTTTTTCCATTAAATATCTGCAACTGCCCATAAATGGGCGTAGTTCATCTGTCACACATTATATGCAGCGATAGCAAAACTTATTCTAACGCAGTCCATAGCATAGATAGTAGCGTGCACGCTTCATGTTCGAAGAGTTTGTGGTTTAAATCTTTTGCACATCAAATGTTTTTTAATTTATTTACTATAAAAATAAATGTTATACTTATACACAAATAAAATAAAGGTACAGTGCTTAAAATTACCCTGCTTATGATATTTTTCCGTTTTATACATTCTAGCCACCAAATTCACCATTACACAAATTTCTGTCAGTCTGTCTATCTATCTGTCTATTCAGGGTGTGATGTTTCCTAACTAGAGGCTAAAAACGAAAATTTAGAGGAAATAAAAATAATGTGTATTTATCGATTATTTTGGAAGCGAAACGAGATAGACAAAAGAGTTATTTAGATTTTCTGTTTAAAATTAAAAAATGTACCTAAAATTTCATTTTTACATCCGGTTAGGAAACTGAACTAGTCAAATGGGGAAAATATAACCCCACATTATATGTCAGAAAACTAACCTAATATATATTTACCAGTGACAGAGATGTTTTTGTTGATATTTTTGGTTATAAAAATTGAGAATTTTAGAATTTTTTTTAAACTACTTACAGATCATTTTACACTGATTGACACGTGGGTTTTGTTTTCCCCACTTGTAGATCTTAAGGGCCATCTACTGGTTCTTGATTTTCACCTATAACACTGTGTCTAAAAATCAACATATATCTAGAAAGCTAACTTCATTACATTTGTTGTTGCCGTGCTTGCTCTATCTACCAATAGATTTTTTTGAACTAAATTAAATATAGCAGTAAATTTGAATCTTATGTTATATTAAAACTTAATTTTATTCATAAAATTAAAAACATTTGTACAAAATAAGCAAGTGTACAAAAAACTATTTGTGTCAAGTAAACTAAAATAAACATATCTATATAAATAAAAGAAAGGTTTTACCTGTACATAGTTTAAAATTACTCCGTTTTATGATATTCCGTTTCATAAATTCTAGACACTAAATAAACGAATAATAAAGCTTAAAATTGTTTCCAGTACTTCTAACTAACCTTGACTTAAAATTTAGACTTTAAATTATATTGATAAGAGTTCTAAACAAATGTTATGGAGGTTTGACAGTTTTGAAGCGTCAGCCACAGCCACATACTTTGCTTCCCTCGTGGTTTGGTCCGTAGGTTTATCGGTGAGTTGGTCAGTTGGTAAGCCAATGGGTGCGCAAGCCGGTGGGCGAGTGGATTGGTGAGTGAGTGGGTGAATGTGTGGGTCGGTAGATGAATTGATCAGTGAGAGCACCGGTGGGTGGGTCGATGGGTGAACTGGTGAGTGGAAGGGCTGGTGGGTGGGTCGGTCGTACAAGTCACGATGTTTACCCAATAGACTCTCTCAACCCGACCCGAGGGACCAGACCCTTCAATGATAATTGTAAATGTTTATAAAAAACGATATAAATTTATTTTTATACTCCCGTGAACGACGGTACATCAGCTAGTTCTTAATAAAATAATAAGGAATAAACGTAACCACCTGAAATACATTAAATTCAACATTAAATTCATTACTATTTTGTAATTAATCATATAATTAATTATAATTAAATAGATCATTTTAAAATAGTTGTGAATTCACGTATTGTTTACATCACACATGTTCGGCATATTATAAAAGTGTTGTCACTTGTCTGTAAAAAAGGAGGCCGTGTGAAGAAGTAATACTATCGTAAAATTCTACTGAATGTGCTGTCTTGATGCAAAGTGACTCACGCTCATGCGATCTGGTGAACATAATATCTAATAAATTTTGGCATGGCAACATTACGCACTGTTGTGGACACATCCGGTTGAAAGCTGCAATGTAGCTGTAATTTTAATGCAGAACTTAGCTAGATGGAATATCATCGCGTTGGTAATTTTACTACTTAATCAAGAGCACCACGTTAAGTTAAACGGTAAAATTTTCTCATGGAATTTTCACAATACATGCACATAAGTTATATTTATCATGTAAAACCTTTATAATTTATAAATAATGTCTCTTTTCTACTTTATAGGTTATCAAATAAATATATTTTACAACATTAAGCTGACTACTTACAACATAGGTTGCAAGTATGAGATGTTATAATACAATAGAATTTAAATGCTGTGGTTATCGTTTTACCGGGTTTTTTCTACCTGCTGCCACCTATCGAACCTTTTTCTAAAAATCTCAATCTCAACTAAATAAACAAAAACTTGCAAATAAAAAAATAAAGAATTCGTTCCTTTTACCACCATTCTCAGAGATTCTCACTTCACCTCCTACTTTCTCACTTATTGCAGCGTTCCTTTAACACATGTGATGTGAGTATGAATTAAGATTTTGCTTCCCACCGCACCGATCAAGCTCATTGTTATGTTAGATGTAGTGTGTAGTTTTAATAAAAGTTAATAAGTAATAACAATTATTTTTGTATTAAATTTTTTTTAGCAAACTTGCAGATTTCATTCTGCTATTATTTTATTTTAGATACCATATAATCGAGGTAGGTTTGGTTCGGTTTATTGACATAATAATGCACTTTAATAGAAAACTGCACTTTTTATTCGCAATAAATTGATCATTGGGCAAAATTTCAAATGCTATGTATCATGTCATGTGAGTCAAAATTCTTATTGAAGCACAAGCTCTTGACCAATTACTTAATCGGTGGGAACCAAAAATCTTAACTCACATCACATATGTTAAAAGAACGCCGCAATAAGTGAGAAAATGTGAGGTGAGGTGAGAACGGAAAAGGACAATGACAATATGGAGCACCAAAATGCACAGCTTCCTAAGAAAAATGTATTTCGATATTTCACATCTGCTGCCAGTTTAGTTTAGGATTTTGGCAAATCAACTTTTTAAGATCATTAAAACCTAACCTAACCTAAAAATTAATTTCGTTGTTTCACATCTGCTGTCAAACGTCCCGCGAAATTTTTTGTTAGTTAATTTAGGATTTTGATAAATCAACTTTTTAAGATCATTATTGTCTAATCTAACCCAACTTTTTGATTTTTTTTGTTCAATTATTTATTTTCTTTTCATTTAATTATTTTGTTTATTTTATTATTTGTTCAAGAATACGTTATTACAAATAATTGCAATTTGTAATACTAACCTAACTCAATACTAACAATGTATATTATAATGGTACCCGAACATAAGCGCCCCGACATAAGCTCTACCCTATAATAAAAATTAGCCTATTATATATATTGATATGTAATATTTGTAAATATCATTTTTATTAATTATCCAGGCATACTTGATTTTTCATGTGTGTCAACATCTCTGTTGACGTCAACGTCAGTGTAAGGTCTGATGTGACATACAAATTGTAAATGTAAATTTGTATGTGACAACAAATTTACATATTTATGTGACGTCAGAGCGTGCGACGCTATTGTATGCATGTAAGTGAGTGAATGAGTGAGAAAGGAAAGGGTTTGTGTATGTTCAAACAATATTTCAATAGATATGCCGGTGCGTGTGTGTGGTAGTATACCTGGTATATATGTATATTATTTAAGTCGCGCACGCGTCGCCAGTTATTCGAGCGTGTGATTCAGAATACGTGTGTTTGTACCCGGAGCAAAATAACTGTGCGTCCTGGCTGCATGTTATCTTATATCAAGCAAAGCATAAGCCTGCCAGGTAATGCAAACTCCAGGTGTAATGTTACACGGCCTTTCAAGCATGAAGTATATTTCTTCTCTCGACTTAACCGCCTCGTACTAGCAAATTCCGATAAAGCGCATCGAGCTTACACCGGCTTTCGAGTAGGAACGCCTTTCGGGATGAAAACTCCGATGAACTCATTCGCCGATGTGTAGATCAGATTTGGGGCCCAGAGTTCGAGGAATTTGTCCATGCATACATGAACGATATATTAATCACATCTTCGTCATTTTCTGAACATTTAGAACACCTAGACAAAGTACTTACTCGACACAGACAAGCTGGTTTTACGTTACGGTTGGGTAAATGTCAATTTTTATGTCATAATGTAAAGTTTCTTGGACTTGAAGTAGCTGCCAATAGCATTCGTGCTGACACCAAACGCGTGCAAGCGGTATACGATTTCCCTCCCCCAACAAATTTTCGACAACTGCAAGCGTTTCTAGGTTTGGTTAATTTTAATAGAGCATTTGTCGAAAGTTTCTCGACACTGGTTGCTCATTTGACCACACTATTGCGAAAAAGCAGCCCATAGATCTAGGGGACAAATCAACAAAACGCATTTAGGAAAATTAAAGCAAAGTTGTCCGATGAAACACTTCTACGCCATCTGAATATGCAGTACCCTTTTGTAGTTCAATGCGACGCAAGTGAGGCGCAGTTTTATTCCAAGAAATTGACGGCCAAAAGAGTATAATTGCTTATTCAAGTAAATTATTGTTAGATAGAGAGAAACGTTACTCTACACCAGAAAAAAGTGTTGTCTGTGCTCTAAGGAAGTGGTGAGTCTTCCACATCGGTAAACCTTTTACTGTTCTTACCGATCACCGCTCTCTTATCTATCTAAATAGTTGTCGAATATTGTCACCCCTAATTACTGGGTGTAGCGTAGCCTTGCAGGAGTACGAGTGTCAGATTAAGTTTGTACTCGGCCACACAAATTTTATTGCGGATTTATTTTCCCGAAATCCGCCTTACCGATTTTCAGTAGCACCGAATCGCTGTTTCAAGATTCTATCGGCAAGGGATTGACCTGACGTAAGTAAGTTTCTCAAAAAACTTCCTCAAGCACAGCGAGAAGACGCTAAATTGGCTAAAATCATTACGGAAGTGGAACATAGTAATCAGCAAGTGGTGCACAATTTTATATTGCATAATGGTGTGTTATTTAAAAAATATTATGATTTTTCACCAGCCGATCTTTGCATCCCGCACACCCTGATAATAAATTTCATTTGTTTGTACCATGAATTTTACGTCATTTTGGCGTGTATAAAGTCTGGTGTGCCTTACGAAAAGATGTATGGTGGTGTGGCATGTTTCGATCTATCAAACGGGTTGTTAATAGCTGCAAAATCTGCCAGCTCACCAAGGCTTCGCGGTTACCGAAATCTTCGCTAGAGCCCTCAATTGCTAAAAGGCCCAATGAAATTGTGGCCGTATATTATTATGGGTCCTTACCTCGCTCAATCGGGAGAGTCTGTTATATTGTCTGTAGCGCTGGATGTGTAATCAAAAGTAATTACGTTATATCCTTTAAAGCGAGCGACCACCAATGCGATTATAAATAGAATGAAAAAAAAAATATTTTCTAGAAATTGGGCTCCATGACAAAATTCAAGGAACTCAATTCACGTCCTATAAATGGAAAAAGTTTCTAAACGAAAATAAGGTAAAACTAATATTCTCGTCTGTTAGACACCCTCAAGGTAACCCCTCTGAGCAAACCATGCGGCAACTGGGACGTCTTTGTGAGGCTTATTGTGGAGAGAAGCACACAACTTGGGCAAAAGACATTTCTCAGTTTAATAAATTTTTAAATTCGGTCACCCACGAGTCTACAGGTTTTGTGCCAATAGAATTGTACTTTGGGTTGTCAGTACCTTCTCCAATCCGTGATCGGTTATGTTACCCTGAAGAAACCATCTACGACAATCACATTAAATTGTTCTTGGCACCTCAAAATATTAGTAAGCAAGCGGCTCGTCATGTCTTACAACACCCGTCGGTTCCTTACCAACCTTTTCTAGTCGGAGATCTTGTACTGTTACGCTTCTCGTCAGCAATCGCGAATGAAACTAAAAAGTTCTTGATTCTTTTAGAAAGACCTTTTAGAATAAAAAAGCGAATTGCCACTAAGACGTTTGTACTACGTTTTTACTTCCGGAAAAAGATATAGAACGTCGTACCTTTCACGCATGTCATTTGAAACATTATTTAAAAGATTAAGCAAAATCACCGTATGCGTAATTTCTTGAATGGGAGCAGGTGAAACAATATTTCAATAGATATGCCGGTGAATGTGTGTGGCAGTTTGTGAGTGAAAATCGTTTTCTTTTTCCCTTGTGGAGCCTTAGCATACATGTGTATGTATCCCGAGCAATATAACTGTGCGTTCTGGCTGAATGTTATCTTACATCAAGCTAAGCATAAGCCTGCCAGGTAATGAAAACTTCAGGTGTAATGGGTCTAAATTTAATTAGAATTACGTGTATGCGGCATTACCACGGCATAGGAACATTTTTATCATTTATATGTCACCCAAGCAATAAATTGTTTATTTCTGCCGCCGCCAGCATTACTTCTCACCATGACCCTTAACAAACAGAAGCTTTGTTACATGTTTACACATCCTTCATGAGTACAGCCGCTCTCACTTAACTGCTTTCTTTGAACCTCAAATATAAATTTCAGCTCAAACTTTTTAAGTCTTTTTTACCAATTCGAGCGTCAATCCGGGAACACTGTTTATTTTCAAATACATTTTTATTAAAAAATACCTAAAATTGCGGTTTGTTAGATTACTTAAAAATGTAATTTAAAATAAAGAAAACCTTTTAAAATGTGCAATTTATACAAACAAAAATGTAATTTATAGCATGTGATGATATACTAAAAGTTGGAATTTATAAAATATATTTAATGTGGCACAAAATTTGATTTCCGTCACCCTGTTTCCATAACCGATTTTAAAAGTTATCGCCCGCGCAAAATAGTTTAACTTAAAAAACCAGAGGCAAATCGGCTTGAACCGGTTATCAAAGCATCATAACCTAAAATGTTAGAACCGGAACAAAAACCGAACCGATGAAAACAAAATGAACCGAGAATTGAATGAAATGATTTGCTCAAGCAGTCCCTGGTTACAACCATTTAAAATAAATGTAATAAAATGCACTATGCGTTGATACTGTTGATAGATTTTAAAGGGCCCACCAAGTACAACGCTACTAGTTGCATCATTGCCAACAATAAAAAACGGTTTATTGATATACAATTAATAATATGTTTTCTACTCCTATGTTACTAACTAGTTCAGTATCATTCTTTATAAAATATAACCTTTTTAGTAGCAATCAGCATGGATTTTTAACGAATCATAACGTTGATACAGCCTTCTTTGAATTTATGTCACATATACTGGGCCTTAGATAACTAGGAGTTAGATCTTGATCTTTTTGTTGACTTAAGTAAGGCTGATTGTGTAAATCATACAATCCTGTTAGCTACGTTACAGAGCTAAGGCGTAAGAGGTGTAGCATTGGACTGGTTTAAATCATATCTAAGTAATCGAGTCGAAACAGTATCAATTGATGGCGCACAATCACACACAGTTGCTTTAGATGTAGGTTTGCCCGCAGGGTGGCAAATTAAGCCCAACTTTATTTATAATTTACACAATAAAGCCCGCGTTTACAAACCACGAAAATGCATTTTACAATAGACGGACAGACGCCATTTAAAATCAAGCTAGGATAACTTATACCGTCGTGCACAGATCAGATACCTCGTAAAAAACGATACTTGCGTCTTATTGGTTCTTTTAAAACGTCAAAATATTATTGTCAGAAATGGAAACAAACTTCCCGTGTAGATTATCTATAAAAACTACAAGTACCTTAAAGGAAGCGCTACACATTGAATTCAAGCTTAATATTGTGCAAGACTATCAATAAAAAAATTAACCAAAACGGTGGACACCTTCATAAACAATAATAGTTTAGGTAATTCCACAACAAATTGGCAGATAAAATGAACTACTTTGTGACTTTTGACCGACTAGTATTACCAACCTAATACCTTTTTATTTAAACAAGGAATAATTATTCGTCGTTTGTAAAAAGAAACAAGTGTAAAGTCCTCATATACATTTATACGTACTATAGCAATTCTCCGATTTATCCGACATTTGTAATAGCGCACAATCAAATAGTTTCTATAGATGTAGGTCTGTCCCAGGCCGGCAAATTAAGCCCAATTTTATTTATAATTTACACAATAAGTTTTTTAAAAGCGATAACAGAATCCAACTGTCATCTATCGTTATATGAAGATGATAATAATTTTTTAATTAATGGGAAGGATTTAGCGCAAATTGAATCAAGTGTACAGAAAACATATAAAGAATTTAAGCAATGGTACAAAAACAATAAATTGCGTACGTAGTTCCCAAGAACACGAAAGTATTACTTTTGGCCCAGTTAGTACAATCAAACTTGACAACTATATAAAAGTATTAGGTAACACCTTGGACAGTAGCAATAAATAGAGCGCCCATATCATATCAATCATTGTGCTGTAAGTTAGCAAAAACCTGGTATGCTCTTAGAAATTTGAATCGTGAATGCGGACTGGATTATGTTATGACAACATATTATGCTAATTTTTATTCCATAATACGTTGCGGTATTATACATTGGGGCATGTCCACTGAAAGCATTAGAGTATTTATAATCAGAAAAGAACTATTATAATCATATTTAATTTAAATGGTAATGACTCTTGTAAAACCTTATTAAAAAAACAGTGCATCCTCACACTACCAAGTATATATATAATATAAATATTATTGTAAGTTCAATAGTAATCAAGTACATCATAATTATAAAAAACGCCAAAATCTATATATCTATATGTAAGACCAAATGAACAATAGTTAAGTTTATATGAAAAATCTTTAAACCACCTTTGTGATGTAAATTGTTCAATAAAGTTTCCATTAAATTTTAATCTATCAACAATTATAAAACTTTTAAGTTGGAAATAAAAAATTACTTAATAGAGCTCAAGTGCTATGATGTGCGAGAATACTTGGAACAATAATGATGTATGTTCCATTCCTGTACCTTATGTTTTATGAGTTTTATGATATACTATGTTAATATGTTAAATTTTATTTTTATTTATATTATGTGCGATTGAATACTTTGTGACTTATTTTATTTACTGATATTACCTATGTAATTGATTTTAAGTAAAACTAATAATAATCCATTATTATTATTATAACCAGTACGGTTTCACAAGTAGCATCGGAACTCGCTATGAGATCTCTCTTACGTTAAGTTAGGTCAGGTTGGGTAGGCAATTTTAAGAAAATAATAGTGTACATTATTTTAATTGCATTATGTTTATTAATTTTTTCTTTAACCTATTATACTGTGCGTTTTTTATCAGGCACCATAGGGATATAAATAGTAAACATTTCATTTGCTGTTAATGGTTTATCTAGAGCAAATTTTCACATACTTTTTGGTACACTGTAAGTTTACATTGTCTTTGAAAATTTTGAATAGTTTTTGCACATATATTTTCAATTCATTCGGGATAGGAACTAGGAACGCTAATAAAGTTTAAACATAGTGAACTGTAAACTGTGCTCAGACTCCGATCGCGTTTTGCTGGGAAGCGCCCATCTATTCATTGAAACTATTTATGTATTTTGTTTTTATTTAATGTTATGCAAAACTAAGCCTTGTTACAAAAATGTAAATTAGAAAATTATTATCACTATTACTTAATTTAATTCAGATTTATTTATTATAAAAGCTATTAGAAATTGATAAAGATCTATAGTATAATAAAACTAATACCAAATAATAAATAATAGACAATAAGAATGCGTTAGTTTTAAATAATATTAAATAAAAGCAACGACCTTTTCTAATAAATAAATAGTCGCTTGCTAGACAGACGCAATCGGAGTCTGAGCGCATACGATTCACTATGTTTGAACTTTGCGAACGCCCCTGTCCCAATTGAAAAATGCATAAAAACTATTCAAAATTGTTAAAAACAGTGTAAAAAAAATTATACAAAAATTCGCTCTAGAAAAATGAAATTTTACTATGTAAATCCCTATGGTGCATGGTAAACTAAACGCAATAATATACATTTACCGGTATATGTACTTTTACCGTAACAAATGTACTACTCCAAAAATCAAGATATGATAAGGTACTTATGTAAAAAAACAGTCATAGAAAAGCTATGAAAACAACTCTAGTTCTAATGCGATTACACACGAGTAGAAATATTATCCGCGAGCCGCGAGTGTGTAACAACACGAGTAATATAATAGTTCTTACAACTATCGTTATGTAATATATTCTTCTTTAGAATACGGCAATATGTCAAATGTTATATAACATCCAATAAGACCCTCGCTGCTTGCATGCAGTAAAGTGTTACAACATATTTAACCGACAAAATAGATTGGAAGAGATATTGATATGCAAACAACCAATTATAAAAATAATAATAATTGTTGCAGATATTTGGAACTACGGTATAACGAGATATCTAATTACTGAAGTTATAGATAAACGTGTTTAAATTTTATCATAACCTACGATATGTAATCGAAATCATATGGCTAACTTAATTAGTAGCTGCCAAAAAAAAATCAAAATATGCAGTGCCTGCGATGGCGCGCATACGTGAAATCGTCGCGAAGAACTTTAAGGGCATTCACCTCGAAAACAGCATCCACGCGCGAGTTTACATACGCGATCGATGGCACGTCGTACATCGCATCGCGCCATCGTGAAACAGTTGCCGGTTAGCGGCATGAGATAGCACCGGCTAAAAGCAAGACACCTTGATCTACTTTGTAGTACGCATAATAATCATACAATATTGAAACCACAAATGTATAGGTGTCTGCTAGTAAATACACAGACATATTTAATGCAATAAATTATCAATATAAATGCAGAGCGGATGACGATTTAGTAACACGATTGCATATTTATTTCTTTCGCAACTGTAATTTACATGTGATTTTAATGAGCACAATATCACATTGATATTTTTAATTTTATGTATAAACATAAACAATGTTTAATGGAACATTTATAAATCAAACAATATCATTTAGATAAGGTTCGATTATCACCAATTAATGATAAATACAATTTCCCGTATACTGAATCATTATTGAACAACGCAGAATTATGAAATTTGGTGAAAGATTCGACTGGAATGAAGTAAAGTACTTTCTATTTTACTTGCACTCAATTTGCAGGCAGAAAAAAAAATGGTGTCAAGATCAGCCAAAAATTTGCAATTTTAAATGGAAAATATATTATGATTTGATCATGTTTTCTTGTCGTATATAAATATTTAGGGTAAATAAAATAAAATGATTCAACACGTGTGAAGTTTGTGAAAGCAAGGGTCTACGTGATTGTTAGCTTTGTAACAACAAAGATGCTAAGCATACATAACTTTCGATCTGTAACTAGGTACACACTTAACCAAATAGATGAATAATTCGCATATTTGATATACGATCGGTGATTGATCTTAAAATAAATCTACATTATACACCCTGACCTGGTTTATCTAGCTTTATATACTCTGTGCGTTGGGCATACGCTTTGGCAAACAGATAGGACGCTACCGTAAAAACACTTATTCTAAATTAAATATAAGTTAATATCACATGACACTCTAATAATTCGGTAGATAATACCATTACACATTGTTACTTACATGAAGCATGCATTAATTCCACGTATATTTAGAGATAATCAAAAAATTATGTGCACAAAGAACTTACCAATACAACACAGGTGACGGCAGGGAACACAGATAGTGTGATTTCTTTGCGCAAGCGCCAGCCTGCATTAATGTTTTCGTACCAAAAATCTTTAATATCTAATAATTCCTTAAAATTGATACTTCTAAAATCTTAATTTATATGCATGTAAATTTATAGACATAAATTACTAACAATAAATTTTCATAAAAACAATAGTTTACTAGAAAATTACTGATTTGACCATTGTTTCCGGCGTTGTATGACATCGAAATAACGCAACATTGGTGAATATGTCAAAATTTCAATTGTAATGTAAATAATCAATTCATTTTAATTTAACACAATCTCATTACCATTTAAACTTTCATTACATTAAAAATACAATTTTAATCAAAAATATCGATAAAATCATTGTCGATGCACTAAAACGGACAAAACTTGTCAAGTCCTCTATAAGAAATCACAGGAACTAATTTTATGAGACACTCCCATTTCTAAAGTGTCAAAAACAGCTGATTTAAAAAATGGAAATTTTCTTTTAAAATAAAACACTAGGGGATTTTCCATTTTTAAAATGTTTATTTATTTACAACATTAATAATCATTTCATAATTAATTTGCACAATAACTATGGCGACCGGTTCGCATAATTTGAAGGTAGTCTTACTTGGAAAAGGATGTGTAGGGAAAACAAGTATTGTTTTGAGGTACACAGAAGATAAATTCAATAACAGCCACTTGAGTACAGTTCAGGTAAATATATTTGAAATCAATAATCAAATTTTATTTTATTTTTTACATTATTTCAGGCATCATTCTTAAAAAAGAAATTAAATATAGATGGTAAACGAATTAACCTTGCGATATGGGATACTGCAGGACAGGAAAAATTCCATGCCTTAGGACCCTTGTATTATAGGTCATCTAATGGAGCAGTCATAGTTTATGATTTAACAGATGAAGATTCGTTTCAAAAAGTTAAAAGTTGGGTCAAAGAACTTAAAAAAATGTTAGGAACTGATATAAGTCTAGTGATTGTTGGTAATAAGACTGATTTAGAGAAGGATAGACAAGTTAGCTTAGAAGAAGCTGAAACGTAAGTTGTATTTTGTATTTCACAATTTATGTAAATATCTACATTGTATTTTAGTTTGTTTATAAATTTGTTAACGCTAAATGTAAACTTTAGGCTCGTTTGTAAGTTATCTTTATATACTCAGCCAGCAGAACATTTTTTAGATGTCATTATAACCAAAAATATGAGGACAAAAAGACGAAAACATTGTCACAGACATCATTTAGAAATGTGCAATTGACGTAATTTAATTATGTGAAATTGATATGTGCTGGGTTTTTTTAATAAACTTTTATTAAAACTTTAATCCAATAAATTCATTAGATGACATTTAAATTTTGGAGTTTGTGACTTATTTTGCTGCTACATAATGATAAATATCCAGCCTGAGCAGATCTGTTGCAAGTACCCATAAAAAGTACAGGAAATACATCACATAAATGATGTCATAGAATCCATTGAAGAATTACCAGACATATAAATTTACAAACACGCTAATATATATATATATATATATCTTACTATATTTAAAGCGTCCTTTCATAAATGCTGTTTGTAGCGTCCGCTAGAATAATATACGGTGCGTACTTTCAAGTTTTCAATATTAGAGCGTCATTTCATGTCGTTCATCATTAGAGCGTCTGTAAAATATTCGCTATATTTTCAATTAGGTATCATTGCATTTCTATTACAGTTAAAATTTTTAATTCCCGAGATTTTGGTTAGGTTTTTCATTCAAAATATGGTTGTCTTTAAGAAATCACATTCATTTATTTTAATTGCAATTAAATTACTTCACGTTTTGTGCACTTTTTATCAAATTACAGTCAAAATTAATTCATGTAGTTTCTAAGCAACTATATTTTTCAATCAAACTTTTCGATCATTTTTAATGCACTAAATATATTACTATTGATATTTAACTAAAATTTCATAAAATGATGTAGTTGTAATAAAAGTTTTACTTCTTGTGTGTGGTCCGAGCAAACTCACAACATTTTATTAAATTTCTATTCATTACTCACATTATAAATTGAATGAGGAACACCGAAAAAATGGTTTCTTACAAAACATCAAAATAATCAATGAAAGTAAAAGAAGATATTA
>JARJEC010065304.1:0-11427 GCA_030264575.1 Tachinus sp. AB-2021 | reverse complement strand
GCATAAAAAGTTAATTCAATTAAACAAGTCAAATAAAATCAGAATTTGCTTTGATCTGTTAACATTTTTCATTTAATATTCTTATCTACAAAATTCGAACATAAAAGTTAAGACATGACGTGACATTTTATTATTTCTCTTAAACATATTATTTTTCTTTTTAAGAAGATAAAAGTTTTATAGTATATTTTAAATTTGTATGAATTTAATAAAGAATTTCTTTACTAATGTTTTGAAATGATAGTAAGGAACAATTATTAAAGTTTGCATATTATACAGTCTCCCGAGATGGGTAGAGATACCCATCCAAACTAACATTTTTATACGATTTATGAAAAAAAATTATTAACAAATTATACTTTTACGTTTCTAATCAAGCAGGCCAATTTTGATCATTAATAATTATTGCAAACCCCATCGGGGGATAGACAGTATATTTTGCAACACAACATTTCTGGTACATTTTTCTTAACAAGCCGGCCGTTCTATGTATTTTTGAACTGTTTTGGACGTTTTGAATCTACATATTTTATTATTGTTTATTTTATATTGTTTATCTAGTTTTTGTTTTCTTTTAATTATTGAAGCGACCTTTTTATAGCGAGGTAGTGTCAGTTCGAAAAAGTGAAATACTTTGGTGACTGTTTGTATCACACGAACAGTAAAGCGGGGTTTACACTATGTGATTTACTTATTACTTTGCTAATAATTTTAAACAGACGTTTAAAATGCGATATTGAGTTTACGAGTTTACACTACACTTGGATGCTGTGTCTACGTGTAGTGTAAACTCATTATAATATTTAAAACGTCTCTGTCATTTTTTATTTGAAATTATCATAAACAAAGTCATAATCGTAAGCTTAAGCGAATGTAAATGAGTTTAATTGAGGACGCATGCGGAATATTCTCTCAATGCTGCGCATAAGTTAAAGAGAGATAAAAATTCGATTTTTTGTATTTTTAACAGGATTTTTCAAAATAATGGATATATTTTAATATTTCATGAATTTCTTGCAAAAACTTTTGATTTTATAGATTTTGTACAAAATAAAGGACATACCTACATATTTTATACAGAATTGTAATAATGGGCATATTTAGGTACTTATTTGATATTTTTTTCAAAAACTTCCGATTTTACAAATTTTATACAGGGTTGTTCAAAATAATGGACATTTGATGAATTTTTGCACTGCTATACACATCAGAATTGTGACTTTATATATTTTATTTATTTTTCTCTTTTCGTAACTTTTTTTAATTTAGCATTGAAGTAAAACTGTTTTTTCTGGCGTCCAAGCTGCGACACACGCAACGTTTTTATGGTGCTTTTGCGTCATGACAAATGCATTTGCAGAAAGAGAAAGAGACAGAGAATATGTAAAATCGATGAGTGGAATGGGAATTTGAGTTGGATGGTGGAGTGAGTTAAGGATTATCGTGGGACAATAGATTTAAACAGCATTCACTATAATCTTTAATGTTAATAATAAATATTTAAAATGCAGCCGGTGTTATTAGTGCCGGTTACTTCATTATCATGCATTTAAGAGATTTGAGCTACCAATTAATTCTAAAGTTTTGCAAAATAGATTTATATGAACTAAAATTACTTTGGAGATGTTATTTTTTCATGCAACGCTGCAATTGCATGGGGAGGGGAGGGGGAGAAGATCTAAAAGTGAAATTGGAATTTATGGTAAGTAGTAAGTGGCGCGTAATATATGGTAAGTCGTGGGTTGTGGGTTGCAGGTCGGTGGTCGTGAGCCATGGGTTGCTGGTTATGGGTGGTCGAAAGCCGTTGGGGATCAATTAAGCCGGGACTCTCGGGTTGGGGGTTTTGGGTCGTAGGATGTGGATCGTTGGTAGTGGGTTAGAAATCGCGAGTTGTCGAATGCAGGTCATACGATGTTATTCGTGCGTAGTGTATCGTGCATCCGACAACTCGCGACTCTCGACTCGCTACCAACGACCCAAAACCCCCAACCCGCGACTACCGGCTTATGTCAATTGACAACCGGCTTCCGACCACCAACCCACAACCCGCAGTTTACTGACAGCTGTTTAAATTTCTTAAATGGATGCTTATGATATGACCAGTATTATACAGGCTGCATTTCAAGTTTCATTAAAACGACTTGGCTACTGTTTAAATCTCCAAATGGCTGCAGACAATGTTGACTAATACTAATTATCCGGCTGCATTTCAAAATTTTAACATTGATTACATGAATTGACTGCTATTTAAATCTACTGTTCTGCGATAACAGACCCACGACCTGCAACCCCTGGTTCAAGACCACCGATCCACAATTCACAACTTACTCAGTTATTTACTCAAAACCCATTACACCTAGCACAAATTCGAATTCCCCTAATCGATTTTACACCCACCCCTTCCTCCCCTGTTATGAGTCGTGGGTCGTTTATGATAGGTTACGACTTAGTTAATATTTCATAATGCGTGCGATTACGTAATGGAAGTATTAAAATATGTATTTGTAATCAAAGTCTCATTTTTTGTGTATCACACAACCAGCACCAAGCACACTTTCATTTTTTCTTAATTTTTAGTATATTACGTTAATTATTTTTTATTCAATTTCTTGTTTTTGTTATTTTTTTGTTACTTTTTCTTTATTTGTGTGTTTGTTTTATTTATTCTTTTTTATTTTCGTATAATTTGTTTTTCTTTTAATTTTAATTTTATTTTTTTAATTGTTTAGTTTATTTTTTGTTTAATTTTTTACTGTGTGTTCAAATAATTTCATGTTGTATTTTTTAATTCATTTTGAATTTCATAAATTTGTCGACTAATTTTCTTATTCAGCATATTTTATTTTATTTGTTATTTTTCATTTATTTTTAAACACTCTGTATATTTTTTTTAAATGTATTAAACTTCCCAACAAAAGAATTTTAAGTTTACATCCGATCTTTTTAACTTTTTATTATTTCTGTTTTTGAAAGAATCGAAGATGTGCATAAATAAAAGTTAAAAAGGTAAAATGGTCTAAACGCAAAAAATAGTGAAAAATTTTTTGTTCTCTGAAGTTGAAAAAATGACCACCACAGACACATTCCGAAACTATGCATTGACGAAAATACCCAGTATTCTTGTCATGGAGACGCTTCAAACCCCAACATTTTACGGTTGTATTTTCGTCCCGATTTTGTAAAATTTAAAAATAAATAAAAGTTTAGATTCAAATTAATACTTTTTATACGAGTCTAGGAAACACATTAGACCACAAATCCGGCTTTGATGAACCTCCGATTTTTTTTGTAGACCGAAGACAATTATATTTTACGTAAAATCGGCGGAAAGACAACGAAAATGAACAAAAATTGGTTTACTGTTTACCTGACCTCTCGGGAGCTACCAGAGTCAGTTTCAATGCCCTATTTCTATCGTAATGTTCCTGAATTTTAGCCCCCGCCCCCTCGACACTTTCTCTGCTCCGATTATGTAATACTCGAAAAAAATTGCTCAGAATTAAAATATGGCTATGTATCTGAGTGTATCTCGTAATTTAGGATCAATCACAAAACTTTGGTTTACATCCGATTTTTTTCAATTTTTTGACTGCTCTAAGACTTTTATTGGCATTTAGTTACATTATTTTTTTATCAAATAGTGAGATGTGAAACCGAAAAACGGGTGGTTAAAGATGCAGCAATTTAAGGGCTGGGATGGGGAGAGGGGGCGATGCAGACAGTGATCGAATGGCAATGAGAGTTGGATTGGGGACCTGGTCGAAATATTCCTTCGATACATTAGCCTATAAGTAACTGTGAATAAATAAGACAAATATAGAAATGCATTGCTCAAGCCAGCAACAGTAATGGCTTGTATATATGTAGTGCAGTGTTGCCAAAATTGCGGTAATTATCATCTCTGCAAGTTAAAAATAAGTATTATACGATAAATCATTATCCTAAGCACAGTATACGATAATTATATACAATATGATATTTTTACATATGGTTACAACAATTTTGAACAGAATAATTAAAAAAAAATCTAAAACAAAATTTTAAAGAATAAACATTTTCTATATTTTTTGTGAATACTACTTTTACTAAAGTTGTTAGTGTGCTAGGACACAGCAGAAGTAAAACTTTTATTAATCACTCACGACGTGAATTATTAAATGTGTATCAAACTAAAACTAATCCGATTTGTATACATTGATATTGGTTATGTATTTGACACTGACAAATATTAATTAATTGGATTTGTAAATATTTTTGTTGTTTCATCTCAATTCCACTCATCGATGTTTCATCTTTTTTTCTCTCTTTCTTTATCATTCATTAAATTAGCGTCAGAACCATGACAGGTATGACTTATTGGTGTGATGCCCCCATAAAAATGTCAGTTTATATAATACATATTATTTTTAATTTTTTTTTTATATTGGGAGATTTTCTCACGAAAATATATTTAAAAATTTTCTACAAAAAAAATTGATTTTTTTTATTAAAAACATTTTTTAATTTAAGAAGCATATTTTCAAAATAATATTGCAGTGAACGTATTTTATAAGGTTGTGGTTATTTTAAAAAATAAACATTTATTTAAAAAATTAAGAATCTTTAAAACAATGGTAAGCATTTGTAGTTGGAAGACAAAAGTTAATTTAAGGAAAGTACAATCTATTTGTATTGATTTTTTTTAATATTTTAAAATCTTTATTAAATAAAATATACTGTATTTTAATGAAGTTAGAATTAAATTTGTCCTATTTCTTAAAATCATTATTTTTTAACCCTGACGAAAAGACAGTTAATTTGTTTATTTTCTGCATTTTATGATTGCAGCATTTTTAATTTAGCTTCAAAGTATTCATTTTATTCTAACAAGTTGAATTTGAATACAATATAGAATTATAATTTGCAGATTTTTTGATAACGAAGTATGTGATCTAAATGATTCAAAAAGTATAGACGCCTCCAATATGAAAGATCTTATAAATACACCAACCGCACCTCGCACACCCGAATCGAGCTGCCAAAGTGGGTGAGTTAAATAAATCGCCTCCGAATCGATGGAATTAAATTAGCACAACATAATTATAATGCATGCAGCATGCATCATTTATTATTATTTTTATTTAATTTATGTGATATCAGTTTTAATTCGTAATCACAGGATAATCTGGATTAAAATGTATTATTTTATGAATGATAATTTAAAGTATTTTATGATCGTTAAGCTGTAAGTGTCATTATTATTGTTATTTAATAATATTTTATTTTGTTGCATCCAGAATTTTACTGTGTATTTTATTTTTAATGTTATTATTGTTTAGTTTTTACACACATATTGTTCTGTATTGATATTTCTATTGTTCGACTAAAAATGATTTGTTTTATTTTTGTTTGTTTTACTTTTTTATTTAAAAGTTTAAAAGGTAAATAATTATTATAAATTTGTGAAATTGTAATAATTTAACAGCATTTTCAATTTAATTTTTGTTTCATTATGAAAGGCCGCATGATGATTAAAAAAATATTGTTTTTGGATGTTTTTGCTTGAATCGTTCACCGCTTAATCAAGTAAGTAGTACAAAAACAGTTAAACTAACAAATTAACCAAATCGTTGTTATTATAGAGGTACTTCTAGAATAAACGATGGCTTTTTAACACCCGACCCAGCTAAAGCGTTCCAAGTTTCACCCGAAATCCAAAAAGTAATCGATTCTTTACAAACCAATAATATAACCAACTTCAATACCACTAACAATAACGCAAAAGATTTCCTAACAGGTGAAATTAACAATTTAGTTAATAACGAAATCAATAGGAACGAGCCGACGAAATCCTACGAAACTGGCGATTTAATCATGTTAGATAATCACCCGATTATAGACAATTACAAATTGAAGAGTTCGAGTAATTCGTTGAATTCCGAAAATTTATCGTCGCCAATGCAAACAAGCACGGACATGTTTATCGATTCGGAAGTGCTGTCGACGGATATTGCCTCGAACGATTCGCAATCACCCAAAACAAATGATTTGAATAAATTCACTTACAAGAATCCAACAATGGAATCGAAAAAGTTTGAAGAGATTTACGCGTCGAATGAAACGTTTTCAAATACGAAAAGTGACCAGAGCCTGTTGAATTCGAGTTGCGATAGCTCGCCGGTGCATAAAGTCAGCCGCGAATATAAAAAGACGAAAAAATACAAATCTAAAAAATATTTCGGGGTCAAAACTCTACAGAACATTTTTAACAAGCATGATGGTTATTCGGATATATCTAGCAATGCATCTGATGGACCTGAAGATATTTCTAAAGAGGAAGAGGAGGAAATTGCGAAAGTAGAAGAACCTGCGAAGGAGGAAATTAAAGAAGAACCACCGGAACCGACGACAACTTATAAATACAAAACAATTCTGACTGAAACTAGTCCGCAGTTCGAAGAAAACATTCACAATTTTCTTTCGGAAATTTTTATGAAGAATTTCCAAACGGCGGAAAACGCCGAAAGTAATGCGAGTACTAGTAAAATGGGTAGTAAACGATATTTGAGGGTGGGTAAGGCTCTAAGATTGTGTCCTAATGAGGATGTTGCCAGTACTGCAATTTCGGAGTATGAACAAAGAAGGGAGAAGCTGTTAGCGCGGTATGTTTATAATTCCAACTCCCTAAGTGCTGACGGAGAGGGAAATCCTGACTTTGGAACTCCAGTTTAGAAACCGATCTACATTTATTAAATTAGCACACAGGTTAAGTAATTAGTTTTATTTTTCTTCTTTTTTCGGTAGCTTAAATTATATTATTCCATAAATCTACATATTTTTATGTGGACTTTTCATAAAAAATATTAATTCAATACCATTTGGAAAACACAAAAACTGCGTGATTTTTTAAAATAAAATGTCAATTTGTAAAAAGGATTTGTTTTCGATAATTGATTTAATTTCATAGCTTCTTATAAAAAGTTCTCGCTTATTTTTGCAGCAATTCATTTTTTCGTAATTCCATTTTGGGGTAAAAAGTAAATTTATTTTAAATTGTTTTGTTGAAATAAGGTAAATTCAACCAATTCGCAACGACACTTGCGTCCGAGTAGGAGGTTGGTGTGTTGGATGGAGGAAAGCGACAAAAACAAAGCAAAGTAAAACAATACATGAATAGTTTTTTAAAATTTATTTAACGTCGACCTATTTCTGTCATCTGTGGGCTAATCACCGATGGCAGAGGTTGATCTGATCGCATTCAGGAATTCTAAATTTTATTGTTATTGGGTTTTTTAAAGCATCTAGACGAGGCAGTACACGAGATCTACTGTTGTTCTTCCTATCCGATGGATGGTGTGCTTAATGCGACTTTCGTTAACCTGAAAAATCGACCTAACCTAACCAAATAACTAATACATTGTGATACATGAACCTAACGTTAACTATTATTTATGAATAGTCGCTCTTATCGTTGCTCCGCCGGCGAAAATAGCTAAAAGCGCAGCTCCAGTATAAACAGATGTATACAAGTAGTATAACATGTAGGCTTTATATATTATAGATTCAAACGTCATCCATACCTATTCCATGACTACGGATATTTTATTATCGTCAAGCGGTATCACTACCGGCGTAACTGGAAAGGCCCTGCCAATGTGTTTGTCTCAACAACAGTATGAAAGGGGCAAAATAGAGCAACAGCATTAGCATCTTTTTTGATTGCCTTGATCATATAGGCAGAAAAAATTGTTAATTGATTTCTTACATTGTAATGTCCTTCTATTTTATATAGTGCATCTCTCGTAAGATGCGGGTGTTACTTTTAACTACGAGCGGCGGGTTGTATAATGAACAATAAGTTAGAAAGAGATTGGAAGCTCTAATCCCGATCGGCAGATTGCGTACGTAATACACAAAAATGTCTCAATTTACAATTATTGCGTGGCCATCCCATTATTTACAGCCAGTATGGAGTTTGCTGCACTTGACATGTTATAACTCGGCCGTTCCAGTATAGAGTTCATCGATCAGTACCCAATAATGACGAACTTCTAAATCCATACGGTGCTATTAGCTAGTTTTTTAATCGTAGAAACAAATTTGAATTGGTCAGATGCTGCCAGTGTCTTCATTTTCGAAGTATGTTGAACGGTCCAGCAAAAATAATCATTTTCCACCGATCGATTGATGAATTATCTTCGGCAGCAGGCTTGCATCTTTTCCTGCTCATCTTCATTGTAATTGGCTTACTCTTAATATATTATCTTTCAATCTTGAACTTTGTCTTATTGCTCTGTTGCGTATTCTTTTTCTGAGAGTGTAGTTAGGTTAGGTATAGCACGCTTTATTGCCCTTGCGTATAATAAATTAAACTAAATTGACGGTATTTCAGGATTTCCTTATGTTTACGCCTAACTGACGATGTTCTAAAAAAACTAACTGATATGATTGTATGTTCAAAGATAGATTACAAGCAGAGTAGGACCATTTGGAATTTTTGACATACTATGGTTTATAGTAGTTACATGTGGTTATACTATATTCATATCCAGCGTGGAGTCGAAGTAAACAAACAAAACCGGTACACGATCGGTACGTGAACACAAGCAAGCTTTCATGCGATTGCTTGTTAGCAGGGGGTCGGCTACTCAATCCGGATCCCATTAAACATTTCATACATAGATGCATAGTAAAATATTTGCGGTGTACAATTAATATGGGAACTAGATGAGTCCACCACGTAAAGGACGCAAAATTATACTCATTTAGGTGTAAAAATTATAGAAGTTATTTTAAATGTCTATAAAGCAGAAATCGTAGGTGATAATAGAAGCACAGTAGAAATTATCATTGCGACCCTGTTCCTGTTGTTGTGTTTGAGCTGTACATGTGAACAACTCGTGTGTTTGTTTATTTCGTCTTCACGATATTTTTGAATTTAGTATAGATTAGTTGAATATTCCCACACAACCTACTAGGATTATCAGCAGGCGTATTCTAGCCTCTGGGAAACTTGTAGTGATGATTTATATTAATAACGTTTTAACTGTTCCTTAATAACCAGAACTCGCGAAAGCGCAGTAGTAACAGTAAGTACTGGTAACCACCTTACTGTAGTAAGTTGCAAAAATAATATTTGCATCATGTACTCCAAGTGCTCAGATCATTGTCTGAAAATTTTTCAATTTGCTGCTTTGTAACACCGCCGACATACATTAAGGTTAAGACTTAGATGTAACTGTAAGAACTATCCTGAAATGATTGTTATTTTGTCTACGCATCACGGGCAACAATTAAGCAGAGGTTGGCTTTGTAATTATAAATAAACACTGACTCCAGTGCAAAGACAGCATGCTGACGTGTCTGTTGTTGGCCATGTATTTTTCTATCGATAATTGGTTTCCAACACCGTGAGCTTGGATTCAATGTGTAGCGCTAGCATATACCAAGTATCTCAAAAAAATAAATTATTGGCAATTTATAAATTGATTTTTGGAAATACTTCGAAAGAGCCTTTAAAAAGTGTTTTAAAGTTTTTTTTTTGAAAATGCTTATAATTAATCTAGACTAACATTTAATACTCTAGTAGCTCACTCACGAGCCCCACTATTATGCAATCATAAAATTGGACAATAAACCCATTTTTTACAAATTAAATCACAAAAGGTGTGATAACCTGTTTCTTGATTAATAAATAGGTGTGCGGGTCACAAAAATAAATGATTCAAACCAGTAGCAGTTCCATTGTAAGGTCTAAGGATAGGATCCTTGAACGCAAACTATATCTAGCCAATAGTTGCTGGGCAAAATCCCATCGGGTGTATTGCAGGGAGTGAATGGCTAGGATTATTCGTTGATCAGTAGAGTTGATTGCTCTGCGTTATATTTAAAAAAAACATATTCTACACTAATTTGAAAATACGCACAAAAACCATCTTTACGATTTTTTATTAATATCTTGCATCCAAATATTTTCTTTTTTTGGTATTTGGCAAAAAGGCAACAATTCATCTTGTTTTTGCTAATTATCCGAACTATCAACGACACAGTTTTAGATGTAATACGACTTAACAGGTGACCCCCAGCATCGTGACCAGAATAAATACAACTACGATTTATTTTGAAGACGCATTTTAGAATCAGACCTATGTAATGGGTACAGGCTTATATGCATCTACTAAAGAATTATTTATCAAATGACAGACGACCAAGAGCAATTTTTAAAATTTTCTTTCGAAAAGCTTGAAACCATTGCTGTGTTGTTTGTGTCGAAATAATTTATTCATTCCAATTACTTTGAAAGGTCATTTTGTCAATAATCTGTGAAAGGACAAAAATTTAAGGTTTGAACATCAGATTCTTGATTGCTTCGTGCACAACTCACCAGAATTTAGTTGAACCAAAGTTCAAATCTTTGTACCGTCTCGTCGGAGGAGAAAGTGTAGTCTGTATACTCAAAATGCAACGTTAAGTCTTCTCATTCGACTACACAATGATAACATAGCAGTCGTAGCATTGTGTTTACGAATATACAGTAATACCGGATTGGTCCTTATATTCTCGAGTCACTACCATATCTTTTGTTTTTGAGGCGCGATTATTTGAAGTCAGGTTCAACTTTATTCTGGTGGATTATAAAAGTTGTTTAACAAATTCCAGATCCAATTATCTTTATAAAATTTTCTGAATATGGTTTTTGGCTTGTACAAGCTCAATAATATAGTTTCTTTAAAAAACCATCATTAGTTCAATTTCAGCAGACGAACCACACACTTGCATTTATTATATTGTATAGAGAATTTCTGCCGACTTGTTTGCATGCGTTTACTTACGTCGTTTAAACGCAGTCTTGGTCTTTTACTGTACATAATTCACGTAAAGAAGCTTATGTGGTGAAGTATTTCAGCAAGTGGCAAAAATACCGTTTACATTGTTTTTTTTGTGCAGCAACTGTGAGATCGTTATACAATGTGAAGGCAAGTTAGGTTATGATTAATAAGCTTGAACATATATTTTTCTCTATCAAGGCAAGAATTAATATATTTTAACTGAACTACAGACTTTTCTTGACAGCCCAATTTTTTTTCATTTCTAAATAAATTAAACAAAATTTTGATTGAATTTGTAAAAATTGGGTTTGGAATTTGTTTACAAATTCAGAAATCTTTTCTCGGCCATTGTTTACTTCTAAACGTAGACTTTCTCCATATTTTTTCAATCAGTCCTACTTTGTTTTATCTGATATCAACCTCTTTCTGCCACCTACTTAATATCATCTAGTCATCACTTCTATCGTCTCCCAATGATCTTGATCTTGTTGCTCTTGGCAAATTTGACTACTGGTTTTGTAAATTTTTTGTGTCATCTCTGTCAACGTGCGCTGAACGGTTAAAGCGGTCCAGTTAACTTTCTCTATTTGTCTAATACCGTTTAAGTTACTTTCGTGTT
>JARJEC010065300.1:0-10267 GCA_030264575.1 Tachinus sp. AB-2021 | reverse complement strand
CCAATTGGTTGTTTTTGGTTTTTTGTTTCCGGTTTGCCTCCTTTTACCCCCCCCCCCCCCCCACTGCAAGTTTTGTGGCCGGACCAACAGTTGTCTTGTCTTTGTTTGGGATGACCGAATGTAAACGGCGGCGACAATACCGCAACAACGCAACTACCTACAGCCACAAAACTTGCATTGGGACAATAAAGGGGCTTCACTCCTGGCCCAATCGTACGAAACAACCAATGGCGAAGCAAGTCTGGGGCCTTGTATCAAAATTTCTTGAGGTTTCCTTTCTTTTTTGAGGAATTAACAAAAATATGTATATGTATAAAAATAAAGTATATGTATGACATTTTTAGCCCCTTAGCTTAGGATTCTGCATAATTGATAAAGCTGCTACAGTGGTAGCTACGACCATGGTAACCTGCCCGCTATGGTATAATCAAAAAATTGAACATTGCCCACTTAAGGTTTTTTTTTTCAAATTTAATCTAAAAAAAGTGGTTTAATGTCCAATTTATAGATTAATAAATAGCTCGCCGGGTGGGCGGCTCACAGTAATAAACAATCTGGACCAGTAGTTAATAAAATAGTGACCAGCTCACCGGCTCAGCTAATGTGTAATCAAAAATTACATTACATTAAACCCATCAGAGACGTTTCTACAAATTAAAACACAAAGCAAAATTTAATGTCAAAATCTTGATTAATTAATAGATTACATAACAAAAATAAATAACCTGGACTAGTAGTTGATACAAAAGTGACCCGCCCACCTGCCCATCATGTTGTAATTAAAAAATTTGAAATTAAACCCACCTAAGATGTTTCTACAAATTTAATCACAAAAAAGAGTTTTAGTGTCCAGTTTCTGCATTAATAAATATCTGGACGGTCACAAATATAATTAATCTGGATAATAATGACCTGCCCACCCGTTCAGCTCAGAAACTCTATATAATTGATACAATTTTAGCTACGCCTATGGGCATAAACCCGATCGTGTGAAATGAGCCTTAGGGGTGGCATTTCCTAACCTTTAATCATACTTATCAAATCCTACGCACGGTTTGCACACGATGCTATGAATGCTATGATGAAGGGTATACAATTTTGTTTGTTTATTTTTGATTTATTTAAAATGTGTATGTATGCCAGATGTATTTAATTTTTTTAATCTTTAAAAACGACAAAAAAGTGTCCGGTCTGATGAAATTTTGTTTAATTATTTTTCGTTCATTCAGAACTTTTATGTATGCCACATGTATTTGAAAATGATTAAATTTGCATAGAGCCTGCATTTCAAAATTTTTAAACTGAACAGAATCAACTGGCTGGTACTTCAATGTCTTAAAGAGATCAAAATGAAGTGTCCGGTATGAACATTCGTTTATTTATTGTGTTTTTATTCAAATTTGTGTTTTTTTATTGATCACAATGAACTGCCTGGAAAAAAATTAAATCCTTCGGATAAGTTTTTATTTAAATTTGCCACTAATTTTACCTATAATTTTCAAAAATCCACATATATAATACCTTGGCCACAGCTTTATAAAAAATGTTTTTTTTTAATTGTTCTTTCCGTCTAACGATTGTGACGATGTGGTACTTACGTACCAAGAGCACTTTCAATATACTACTTTTAGTATAATTGTACATTTCGGAACATCCATGTACATAATGAAAACTCTTAATGCTGTTCCAACACGCATTTAACGAACTGATTCTTGATAAGTTACGAACGAGTTCTGAAGTATTTAGTTTGGGTACGCAAGAAAATCGTGTCAGTTCGAAACAAGTACCAACCCTACTGGCAATAAAATTCGAACTTTTGGTACCTCCTCACAGGCACAGACCGATTTGACTGGTCCCAAACTAGTTGAAGTACGAAATTTTGTGTTGTTCCAATACAACACTGACTAATTTCGAGCTAAATTTTGACTGTTCGGGAACTATTTCGGGACTTTTATTGCGAGTAAGATCGGAACTTATTTTGAACTAATTCGATTTTCTGCGGACCCGTACCGAATAATACAGAACTTATAACTTATTCAAAATCAGTTCGTAAATTTGTGTAGAAACAACATTAAATTCAATCTATTGCAAAGTTGCCCTAACTGCCCGAGTTTCCCATTAGCGCTAAATATTTCTGTATTCCCATCCAGGTCCTGATATCAATTTACACAATGGAATGAACGAGAATAGCATTAGAATTAAAAAATGATGTACAACTTAAACTACCTCCCGGTTCACTGCTGCCGTGTAGGTCATGTACCGCTTCTTGGTACCGAGCACCTTAATTTTTTTTTCTAGTATAAAATACAATACCATTAGAAAATCTTAACTAAAATTAGGGTAGTATTTTCCACAAGCGAAAAATTCAAATTATTATTGTGTAATAGACACAGTGAGTTCGTTGACATTATTAAATTTTTTTATATTTAAAAAAAGTAGTAGTTTTTTGTGATGAATCTTAATTTTAATCTAAGTTAAGCTCATATATTGTAAGTAGCTTCTAACAATTCATGAAACACAATCTTTACGTAATTATTTTATTGTAAACTGCATTATAAATTGTTGTTTTTATTGTTGTTTTCTACATCAAACTTAATTTTAGTTGATTTAATTAGTCTTAATTTTTTTATAAAAATAACTAATGTAAAATATATGACCGTAAATCATGATCGTACGCACAGTATACGATAATTTTTACAATTGATATTTTAAATGTAAATATATCAAAACCGATTTAGTTTAAATAAATAAAAGCAAAAAATTTAATTATAACACGATTAATAAAATTAAATTAAATGTCGTTAAACATCCAGTTTGGACAGGCAAATCAAATCTGATTGTCACACTTATTTTTTTTAATTTGATGCTCATTTAATTTACTCTGAGTGACTAATAAAATCATGTTTATATAAAAATTTACTTACCACTTGCATATTTGAATATAATTCTAAGGAACATTTATTAATATTTATAAGAGTATTTAAAAGGTATACAAAACATAAAGTAACAAAACATACTTTTACTTACATTTACAAACTCTTCAACAATGCTCTAAATCGATCCATTATATTATTTGTTATAAACAGTTCTAAATAATCTAGAGCAGTTAGTACTATAGTAATAGTTTAAAAAATAAATAAGCACAATAAAATGCAGCATTTCGGCAATGAAATGAGAGGAAATATTTACAAAGAGAAAAACCAAAGTAGAAACAATCGAATATTCGCGAAAGAAATAAGCTATACTAACATCACATTTAGACACTTAAAATGTAAAAAACAAATCCTTCTGTACACACACATCACTTATAAATTGTTTAATCATCCATTAACAAACTTAATGGATTCTTGCCGGACTTTAACGAGCTGGGCAATGTCGATGTAATCACTGAAATTAAAACACGGTAATTATTTATGTGCAAAATATTGATGGTTGCTTACTTTGCTCTTGGTATCTATTTGTGTTTAAACAATCCAACCATTCCGTCATGCTAATATGTCGATCTTTGTTAATATCACAGTATCTTGGTAGTTTCTTGCCGCATCTGCGTAAGTTTTTAACGGACGACATTGTATCCTTGAATCCTTTCCATTCCACTTTGTCTAAAACTTTATTTTTGTTCTTATCAAAGAACACGAAACTCCATGAAGCTATTTGCTCTTCTTTTGTTGATCGCCATGACGAACCGCCGATACTACAAAGACACCATGATTAAAATTGTTTTATCCATGAAAACTTTAATATTTATTCAATTATTGTTTGATTAATTATTATTAATAACATCAATATTAAAGGTATTATAATTAATTTAACAAAATTAATAGCATAATCTATATTAACAAAAAAGCTATTATTTAATAAAATGACGTCTATTCCCAGCCAGCAGAGTCACGTCATATTCAAGTTATTTTTTAGTAATATTTGTAAATATAACGTTATATGAATAATAGATGATGTCCCATAGACATTTTTAATCGTACAACTAACGTCTCATTTTCGACGTCATAGTAACGTATTATTTGTATCATTTTAAGGTAATTTAAGAGTCATAATTCCGACGTTATACTGACGTACATTTTACGTCAACCTAAATGATTTGCGACGGGCTTTATATTAGCCTCTGCCATCTTGTACACTCGACACCAAACAATCACATTCCACACGTTTTTACAAATCTTACGCTAAAACAAACCTTACTCATTTTTGGTATGCATGGCGTTGAGTTTGAGTATGGTGACAATAGCAATATTCCTATTGTTAGCCGAAAAATTACGTTAAACAAAATGAGATGACTTTGGATATTCAGTTCCAAGTGGAATTAGTTAATAGGAAAAGATGTCGGCCTTGATACGTATCATTATGTAGCAGCGAAATAACAGGGGGGCAATTTTTGAAAAGTATGATTTTAACTCATACGATACTTTAACGTGTAAAATATGATAGTAGTTATAGGTCATCTTGCCTTGTTTGTCCTAGATAAGGCAGGGATACCGCTTACGTTAAAATAACACATTTTAAAATTAGTCCCGCAGATCTATTTTACGTCAATATTCACGTCATTAAGTTAAGTCAATTTCACGTTTCGAGGTGACTTCTTTGGTCCCTAACATATTTTCGTCTTATAAACCTTTTAATTGGATCAAATTTTCTAAAATTATCTTTAAATTATATCAATTTTGTATATATGTCTTGTGCATTTCTGTTTTTTTTAATTTGTATACCAGCTGCATTTCAAATTATTTAAATAATAATAACGACATTCTTTTTAAAATTATTCGGCATTTCTAGTCTACTATTGCCTCAAATTTCTAACATTTTTACAACAATTTCTTGTCATCTTTCTCCATTTTTGAAGCAAAACTTTTTTGGGGGCGATTTTATTTGATCTTAATTGTAATGATATACAATTCACAGCATTTTTACCTATAAACAGTCAGTTCAATGGATATGAGTATCACATGTGACTGTTTGATGCGGGATAAAATTACCCACACACGATTTTCGATTTACGATTAGATTTCAACAGATTGATGTGAATGGAAACAATTTACTACTTAAAACATTTTTCCTATAAACAGTCAGCTCACACATCAATGTGATTGTCTGATGCAAATAAAAACAATGTCTAGACTCGGTTAATTTGGTGTGTACACTAAACCATCCGAACCTGACACAAAAATTTGATCCTGCACGGCTTTATTGGTTGGTCTATTTTCTGACGAAATTCAAAAATTTAAAACATTAGCATAAACTGAGACCAAGATTTTAAATAATATTAAAGAATTTAAAAATAAAAGAATTTGAATAAAGTTCATAATATTTCTTGAAAAATGCAAAGTTATGTTGTCATTGTATATGATTTTCAATATGATAGATTTAAAATTGCTACATAAATTATATATTTTAAAAAATCCACAATATTCGTTTCATCCATTTATGTACATCGGAATATTAAGAAAGCAACTTAGAAAATAAATAATGTGGAAAACGTCACTGTGCAAGTCTACGTAAAAAGAACTTTGGATTTTGAACGGCAAGTGACCTCAACACTAATGCCCGTATTTAATTATGGTGTATGACATATAAATAATGTAATTAATGATTCAAAGATTCACTTTGACCGACGCGTTGAAAGAACACCCGTTTTCGGTCACCTACTAGCGTGTTAGACATATAATCTAAAGGTTGTGGGTTCGAGCCCCACCCGTGGTGAATTTGAATAATTTATCACTACATAGAATAATAGCATTGTAATTATTTAACAATTGGAAATATTGTAATTCGATGTTAGTTAGGCACATACTTCATATAGTAAATTAAATTGCAAATAAAATCATTATTTGCAATATGTACTCGTATAATTTCGATCGCGGCCGAAATTTTCATGTGTATTGTGCTAGACCGACCCGGTGGAACTGGCAGCGTGTTAGGCACGTAATCTAAAGATTTGAACTCCACCCGAGGTGACTTTTTTAATAATCTTTTACTACATGGAGTAATGGAATTGTACATATTTAATAATCATAAATATTCTAATAAAAATCATTATATAATAACGTTTAATGTATTGGCTACTTAGATATAAGACTGAAAATGTACGTTAGCCAGTTTGAAATATACTTTGAAGTTTTACTTCTTTCGAACATTGTTGTAGACATTTTTTTTTGTTATTTTCCACATTTGATAACATTTTCATCAGATGTATTTTTAATTTATTGATATTTAACAACATAAAATTTGCATTTATTGACATTTCACAACATAATATTTGCATTGATTGAAATTAATATTAAATTTATATTATAAAGGTTTCCTCCACATTTTGCAACATTCGTATTTTTATTTACTTTTAAAATTTGTAGACTTTATAGTACTTTCAACATTTCCCTCACATTTTTGACTTTTTATCATACCTTTTAAGACAATCCATTGACATTTCAACATTTAAACATTTCTCTTCAAATTATGATTTGATTACAAAATTTATGTTAAATTTACTATACTTTCTAAGCAACACGTGTTTTCGAAAAATTCTGTGACACACTTTTGCATTATTTCTTCGAAACTTTGCATTTTTTATATTCTTGCAATTTTTCTGTAATATTTCTATATCAAATTTTTAACATTTTATCACTTTTTTTATAATCTCAACATGTTCTGCGTTTTCAAACACTTAGCAATATTGCACTTCATTTTAATTGTTAGAAAAAAAAAACAAAGAATGTAATAAGGAAACACTTACCCTGTTATACTAGTACCATTGGTTTCTTTAATCATACTAACATGGAGATAATCCATGAGATCTTTTAAGAAAGTTACTTTTTTATCATCAGGACAACCCTTCATCGGCCTACTTGCAGAAACGATTTGATCACATTTTGGCATTTTGTCTTTTACAGCTGTGCCTGCAATATTCTTACCCGTGTCTTCATTAACGCACCAACAGTATCCTGCAGATTTATAACATTGCACCTAAAATATTAACTATCAAGTTTGTTTTGATATTGCATAACATAAAACTACACCTTTGCATATCTTCCATCCAATGTACATTCGGGCACGTAATGATGGTAGTCTTCGTCCAACGCAGCTTTTCTATCAGACAGGCAATCCGTTGCATCTTCATCTCTCCTTTCTGACGAATCTTCTTCAAAATTGGGGCTATTAACCGTCTTGGATCCATCTGTTAATACTAAAAAGACTGCACGTTATGTTTTTGCGAGCGTCGCCATGTCTTAATACTTACTACTGCTTGGCCTGTAGGGATACTCCTCTTCGTCGTCTTCTTCGTTTTCATCATCGTCAGCATTCAAAGGATCCTCGCCTCCTCTCACGTCTGCGTTCAGCGACAAGAACACACGCAAAGAAACTATTTAAGTTCAAAACAAAGTAGGCGAATGGCAATACTAACTAAATATCAGCACCAATTCTACTGGAAATATTAAAGTTGTTAATGCTACAATTGTTATATTTATTAAGTTAAGTTGTATTTCATAAATATGCTTTTTATAATAAACGTGCATGTTATTGTAGGTACAACTTGGTGCTGATTATTGCTACAAATCTGTACAAATGAAATAAAAAATTACATTGTAAATTGCCACTCGCTGCGTTTCTTAAAATATAGGATGAACATATTAAAAAAATCAGAAATGATAATGGTCGTAATTATGTGAAACAATAAATCCCGCATAAATGTGGGCGAACGGAAGTGTTAAAGACTCATACCGGATGGAGTGGTAGTCTAATTTAACTACTGAAGACATTATTTAAACACCTACCGTCCATGCCGTCTCGGGTCAAACATTGTGCCCACTCCTGCCTGCCTATCACTTGATCCCTGTTCATATCACAAGCTTTCGCGAAACTTTTAGCGCAACGCTTCGGTTTCACTACTTTCTTTACCAGTTGTTTCAGGTCCTTATATTCGCTCTTATCCAAATAATCGTTATGGTCCAGATCCATTAATTTAAATTTCCAGTCCAGCACAATTTTATCAGTGATGGTATTCTTTAGTAGTTGGTTTTCTCTGCTCCACTCGCCACTGAATATCTTTATTAGATTACTGTTGAATAGCGCCTTGTCCTCTTGTTTGCAGGCCCTAGTCGGTTTGCGGTTTTTCGAAGACCGTCTCGTTGTTTTCTTGTTCCGTCCGCATCTGTGCTTCACCCCGGCTTTATAACGGATCGAGCTGAATGGTATAGGCACTCCTTGAGCAGTTACACACCAACAGTAACCTATTTCATGATGACATTGCCCCGATGCGAAATTACCATCGGCTCGACATTGCGGTTTGAATTTGTAAGTTGGGTTTGACCTAGCGTAACTCATACATGTTGTTGGTACGCGGCAAGCGCCGCGACGCACAAAAGTAATGTTTTTATTATGACACCTCGCCAATTCCAAATGACATCGATTGAAATATGAAAACCCATCCGAACCGCAAGCCGGTTTCTTCGCTTCCAATCCGTTTTTGCATGATTTTGGAGAACAGCTATCCTGAAATAAATCTGCATTATAATAATACAGCATTGCATCAATAGCTTGAATAAATTTCAAATATTATCTGAACAAAACAATAATATCCACGCACATTTACAGCTATTTTATCACGCATTTAGTATTGCTTCTATCTGGCGTTAAGAATAATCTTATCTTTTTTATTATTCATCAGAAATAAATCACTCGTTATAAAATTATGTCAAATATATTTATCATTATAAACACTATTATTAATTTAATGTGCGGTTATAAATAATTATAAACATTTATAATTTATTGATGCGTTAATTCTATTATTATACGATGAGAAAATTAAATAATTTTATTGTAATGGTATTCATGATTGCAGAATCATAATTGTTTAGCATAATACATTGACTCATTGCACAATTAATAACCTTTATCATTAAAATCGATAAAGAATATTACATTGTTGTACTTGATTGAATTTTCTTTTCATTTTTGAATCATTTATTTAATTAATAACTCAAATCAAGTTTAATTTTAAATTAATATTGAAATTAAATCTCGTCTATTTGATACTCCTATAATCTAGTTTAGGTGGCAAATATAGATACCACTTCACTAAATTTGCTTGAAAGAATAATTAATAATATCTCGATAATAGTTAATAAAAGAATAATAAATCGTTTTTATTATATTTCAATCTAAATATGTATTCATTAGTTGGCCAAGAAGGTGCAGATTGTGAAATTTCACCGAACGTTTTTGCAAACAAACAAAAATAAAAAGTAGATGGAATAAATGAAAAATAATCAATATTCAATAACAATAATAAGTAATAACAATCTAAAAAAATTAAAATAGCTTTTTAAATAGAAAACGAAGAATAATGTAAAAATAAGCACAAAAGTATAATATTAGTACATAAACATAAATGAAAATAAAATGACTGAAAAATAAACACAAATTGAAATTAAATAAAACAACGCAGATAATAAAATTAACAACTTTGTCAAGTTGACATTTAAGTAAAAATTGGATTTTACTTTTTTAAACCAATCGCAACCGAACATTTTTGGCCTATCTATTAATCAAATTTTGATTTTATTAGAAATCATACAGTGAATAGTTTCCTGTATAATCATGCTTGGTTCTCATCCATGCATCTATAAAACAAAATACATAATATAATTGGTTCTTCGACAATAAATAATATTCATATCCCTTAGTTACAAATTACAACTGAAATAACTTTGATTTTTTAACATCTATCAGTTAACTTGATAGCTTGCACTGCAACCAAAGCTTACACTTTCGTTGTCAATTTTGTTATTTTTGTCGATTAATGTTATCACGCAACAAGAAACGTGTTAAATACGAACATTTTAAATTTCAAAGTTGCTCCCCTCCCAACCAAAATTTGTGAGGTTGGAGCGGTATCATAGGATAGCTTTTTAAAAAATATTAAAGATTTTTGTTTTTGCGATCTGATGTGTATTTCTCGAGATATTTGTCCATTTCCAGTCTTTATGAGGACCTTATATATAACAAGGGGAAAAGCACCCAATTCAATAATCTATATACTATTATTTATTTACTATTACTTATATATTTTTTGCACCACCCAAATATTTTAATAAAACAAAAAATCTGTTACAGGGCTCCGGCGAAAAACGAAGCCTTCCTTTCTTTCAAATACTAAGAAAAGAAACAGTAATGAGCTCAGGGTTATTGTTCAAAGGTAAATCAAGCTGCCATTTTTCCTCGGGGTCGATTCAGCTTTTGCTGAGTCGACCCCGAT
>JARJEC010065295.1:0-10504 GCA_030264575.1 Tachinus sp. AB-2021 | reverse complement strand
CTTAATTAATTTAAAAAACTGTCATAAGGATGGTTTCGAACTTTACTACGTGGTATTTCATTATAAAATAAAATAATTTACCAAGTTTATTTTATTTATGTTATTTTACTTTTTTTTTTAAATGTAGTCCATTGTAATTTTTCATTTAATCTTTTCTTAGTACTTTGTTGTTCCATTTCTTTCGTATTTATTTGTAATTATAAATTTTTTGAAATCCGCTTACTAATCTCTTCTAATGATGTTTTGTCTACGTATATACTTGTTCACACTTGATAATGACAATGATTCACAAGTCGCAAGTTAAGTCGCTAATATATTGATTTTCAATAAATATTTTTGTGGTAAAAATTAGCGACTGAAGTTTCGACTTGTGAAAGTGATTACGATGTAGAAAGAGTTCAAGAAAATTACCTGAAATATTTAAAAAGAAAGCAAGAATATAAGCCGACGTACCGATATAAACAATACCATCTAGAAGAACACCAGTCGGCGCAATTCGGGCAATAAGTGGCGCAAAATATCCCAGTTAAAGAAAAGCAACTTGTAGATATTCCAGTTAAAGAAAAGTAACTTCAAAATATTTCAGTTAAAGAAAGGCAATTTCAAAATATTCCAGTTAAAGAAAGACAACTTTAAAATATTAAAGTTAAAGAAAGACAATTTCAAAATATTCCAGTTAAAGAAAGGCAACTTCAAAACATTCTTCTTAAAAAAAGACAACTTCAAAATATTCCAGTGAAAGAAAAACAACTTTAAAATAATAAAGTTAAAGAAAGGCAACTTCAAAATATTCCAGTTAAAAAAAGACAACTTCAAAATATTCCAGTTAAAGAAAGACAACTTTAAAATATTAAAGTTATTGTAAGGCAACTTCAAAATATTCCAGTTAAAGAAAAGCAGCAATTATTTCAAAATATTCCTATAAGAGACAAGCAACAAATTCTGCAAAATGTCCCGGCCATAGATAATCAACAAATAACGCAAATTAAAAAACAATAGAGAAAAACGCCCAGTAGTTCAATGCCAAGTATTCTAAGTACAGAAAGAAAGACAAAGGTAGTAAAAAACACAAGTTTTTTTAGAAATTTAAATTTTCGTACACTCGTTTTTATTAGAAATGACTGCATTAAGATGTTTTTGGGCCACAAGGAGCAGAGTTTAGTTATAACCGAATGAGTTTAGCCTTTTTTCTAAACACCCGAAATATTGTCCCAGCGGAAATTTAGTAAATTTGATAAGTATTTTGAATTGTCTAATCTATCACATGGTGAGATTGAATTAATTTTCTTTCAACGAAAAATATTAGAAAGTAATAAAAAGTGAGAAAACATAAAGTTTTGTATAAAAAAATTAATGCAAAATGCCCAAAAACGTCTCAAAGCAGCTTTTGCTAATAGCTAATATATTGATTTTCTATAAATATTTTTGTGGTAAAAACTTATTAAATTGTTTTATTTTATTTAAAAAAACTGTATTTCAAAAATAAAATTGATTTTTATATTGTACGATATTTTAGAAAATTTTAGTAGGGTTTTCTGATGTATATTAACTCATAAAATTTTATTTAGAAATATTTGCAAGTAAAAAAGTTATAGTCGCGTACCTGTTCCAGTTGTCACCCGGTATATCATTATTAATTATAATATATTTATGATTGTCATTTAGGATTGTCATTACTTTTATTATTTTGTTTGGTTTGTATTGTTATACCGACTACTACTACTACTTCTAATAAAAAGAAAATAGCTAAATAAGGAGATATTTATTTTTATTGCATTTCATTAACAAATCATAAACAAAAAGGAAAATATTATATTTTGTTTGGTTCATATTGTTATAACATTTTATTTTTATTAGAAAGTAGTTAACTGTTTTCTTGCACAAAATACGGAGATATTTATTTATATTGCATTTCATTAATAAATCATAAACAAGAAGGAAAATATTATAGTTTGTTTGGTTCATATTGTTATACCGATTTTTATTTCTATTTATTTTTTCAAATTTCCATTGTTCTATTTCTGCTTACTTTTTTTTTCTTCTTTCATTTTGTAACATATGTATCTTTCTTCTGCTAATAGGTCAATTGGCATTACAGATCTAATTACTTGTAATGCTTCTGTTGAAATCGTTCTATATCCACTGCATATTCTCAGTATGTAGTTTCTTTGTATACTATTTAACATTTTTAATTTTGATTTATATTTTAAAATTTCAAACCGAATTGGGCTTCCGTAAAGAGTTATTGAATTTATCACCGACATGAATTTGAGTCGCTGAGGTTCAATCGGTATTGGACATGTAATCCAAAGGTTGTTGGTTCGATCCCCACCCAAGGTCTTTTTGTTAGAAAAAAAGATGTTTTATTAAATTAAAAACAAGTAAAGCAAAATTAAAAGACGGGCATTTTTAACTTAAAATAAGGGAATTGAGTTGTTTCACCTAATTGTTGGTAAAAAATGTTCTATTTCCCGCTCACAATCAAAAAGTAAATTAAAACAGATTCCTGTGGTTTTAAGATAATATAATTGTTAAATAAGATAATATAGTTGATAAATAATTACAACGAAATTATTTCATTTCGAAATAAATGTTTAATTTGAACCACCGAGAAGTCCAATCGGTATTCGCCATGTAATCCAAAGGTTGTGGGTTTGATCTCCGTCCGAGGTGAATTTTTTTGTTTGTAAACAATTGATGTTTTATTGGATTAAAAACAAGTGAGATAAAATTGATTTAAAAACCGAGCATTTTCGACTTAAAAGAAGAGAATTGAGTAGTCTCAACTAATTGTTGGTTAATTGAGAAAAGTTGGAATATTTTCCACTTTCAATTATATTGCAATTACTTTTACTAATAGTTTTAAAATATTTCAACCGCCCACTCGCCTAGCTATTGTGTCATCCAGAAATTGAATATTATCCTCCACCAGTTGTGATTGTTTTAAGCAATAGAATGAAAGAGGGTTATTGTAAGTTGTCAAATAATACTAAAAAGTGGGATTAATATCCAACCTTCTGTTGGCACAATAGCTGGGTGGGTGGGCGGGTCTCATAAATTTAAACTATTGGTAGCAGCAATTGCAATATAAATAAAATTATATTTTTAAATATTTATAATTTACCTCAAGCTGATGGAGGAGGCAGGTTTTGCTTTCGAAAGGTTCTCAATAAAAAACGAGTTTTTATTTCTTTTGAAATTATTTTCCAACGGTCCAGAACTCTTCCCAACAAGAAGAATAAAATATCTTTTCCAAATTAAAGACCGAGAAGTCCAATCGGTATTCCAATGTAATCCAAAGGTTGTGGGTTCGATCTGCACCCGAGGTGATTTTTTTTTATTGTAAACAATTGATGTTTTATTGGATCAAAAACAAGTGAAGTAAAATTGATTTAAAAACCGAGCATTTTCGACTTAAAAGAAGAGAATCGAGGAGTCTCAACTAATTGTTGATAAAAAAATTGGTGATGAAAAGTTGGAATATTTCCCACTTACAATCTAAAAGTAAATAAAAAACGGATTCCTGTGGTTTTATTAAGATAATATAGTTATAAAATATTTTGAAATAAATGCTTAATTTGAGCCACCGAGTAGTACAAACGGTAGAGTATTGGCCATGTAATCCAAAGGTTGTGCGTTCGATCCCCACTCGAGGAGAATCTATTAAACATTTATTTCAAAATGGAGTGATTTAATTATTCAATAATTATAATATTATAATTTCAACTTTGGTTTCATTAAAAAATTTTAATTGTGAATAATTATTATTTACAATGTTCGTATGATATAGATTTCTTTAAGTTTTCTGATTGTTGATCAATTAAATTTCAATCTAAAATATTTTTGTTTGTTTGCGTTTCTAAACATATAAATTGTTTAGAAACGCAAACAAACAAAAATATTTTAAGCGTTTTTGATTTTATGCATCCTATTTAAATAAAAGCTTTTATTTGACTTCTTCAATTCGAATGTTTATAAGCCATAGCTTTACCAGTAAAATTTTCCATTTATTCGATTTTGGTCCTTTAAAATTTTAGGTAATTTTGATAAATTTATTGTATATTTTTCTGCTTTCATTTTTGTAATCGAATGGTGATTATTAATTTTTTTTTCAAAATAAACTCCCACATATCTGACACTTTCGCTTGATTTTATTTAACACCCTCAATTTCAAGTTCAAAATTTTTAAGTTTGTTACCCCCATACAAAATAATTTCTGTTTGGACTTTAGCTGATTTTAAACCAATATTTGATATAATTTCCGAATAATCCGAAATAGTATTGTTTGCCTTTTCCAAAATCTCATCTTTATTTTTCCAGTTATTATTAAAGCAGTATCGTCCGCAAAAGCTATAATGTCGACTCCATTCATCGTTTTTAAATTTAGAGTTATATAAAATATTCCTAAAACTGACCCTTGTGGTACCCCAAAGGTGATTTTAAATTCTTCGTTGTTGCTTAATAATTTTTTTTATTTTAAAAATAATTTCTAATTATACTTTCTGAATATTTACTCACTCTTAATTTTGCTATTTGATTTTCAATAAATATTTTGTGGCAAAAACTTAGTAAATTGTTTTATCTTATTTTAAAAAACTGTATTTGTATTTCAAAAATAAGATTGATGTTTATATCAAACGATATTTTAGAAAAGGATTTTCTTCTTTAATCCAGAAAAATTTTATTAAAAAATATTCGCAAGTAAAAAAATTATATTCGCGTACCTGTCTCAGTTGTCAATATATCTTTATCAATTATAATATGAAATATTTATCAAATTCAATGGATTTTTATTTTTTAGGATTGTCATTACTTTTAATATTTCGGTTGGTTCATATTCGCATTTCATTAATAAATCATTAACAACAAGGAAAATATTATATTTTGTTAGTTTCATATTGTTATAACGATTTTTTTTAAGAAAATAATTAACTGTTTTGTTGCACAAAATAAAGAGATAATTATTTATATTGCATTTCATTGATAAATCATTAACAACAAGGAAAATATTATATTTTGTTAGGTTCATATTGTTATACCGATTTTTTTATTAGAAAATACTTAACTGTTTTGTTGCACAAAATAAAGAGATAATTATTTATATTGCATTTCATTAATAAATCATTAACAAGGAAAATATTTTAATGCATTAACAGAGAATATATTTTTCTAATAATGGATTAAACTGCCCAATAAATTAAACAAATCAAAGCAGTTTTCCATTCCAATCAATTTATTTTAATTATTGGCACAAGCTGAGATCGGTCTCTTTAAAGTAACTTGAATTGATGAGTGTATAAAACAATTAACGCAATAAAATAAATAATAAATCATGAACAACGACGAAAATATTATAATTTGTTTGGTTCATATTGTTATACCGACTTTTTTTTATTAGTAAATAGTTAAATGTGTTTTTGCACAAAATAAATATATTTATTTATATTGCATTTCATTAATAAATCATTAACAACAAGGAAAATATTATATTTTGTTTGGTTCATATTGTTATACCGATTTTTTTAATTAGAAAATACTTAACTGTTTTGTTGCACAAAATAAAGAAATAATTATTTATATCGCATTTTATTAATAAATCATTAACAACAAGGAAAACAATATATTTTGTTTGGTTCATATTATTAAACCGATTTTTTTAATTAGAAAATACTTAACTGTTTTGTTGCACAAAATAAAGAAATAATTATTTATATCGCATTTTATTAATAAATCATTAACAAAAAAGAAAATATTATATTTTATTTGGTTCATATTATTAAACCGATTTTTTTAATTAGAAAATACTTAACTGATTTGTTGCACAAAATAAAGAGATAATTATTTATATTGCATTTCATTAATAAATCATTAATATCAAGGAAAATATTTGTATTTTATAAGCATTATGTTATATAATGTTTTAACAGAGAATATAATTTTGGACTAAACTGCCAATTAATTAAGCAAATCAAAGCAATTTTCCATTCCAATCAATTAATTTTAATTATCCGCACAAGCTGAGATTGTTATCTTTAAAGTACGTTGAATTGATGAGTATACAAAATAATTAACACAGTAAAATAAAATTGCAATGAAATCAACTATATTTTTACAAAAAGGCGTCTTTTGAGACCGTCAAATCGATTTAATAAGGTAATTTTTAAATTATCTAATCAATTTATACTACTACATATTTAATTGAAGCTGGTGTTGGTGGTGTTAAAACTCCATTGTAAACTTCAATAAAACGTATGTGTGTAAGGTTTCAAAAATATTTAATTATACTGAAACTTTACATGTGTTTTATTTTATTTTATACTACTACCCCTAAATGTGACAATTGGTGGATGCGCCGGGCGCGTGCAGGGTAAGTTTTATTAATTTTTTATTTTTGGCTATTCTATGTTGTTTGTATTTATATTATTTATCACCACTTTATGTTGAGTTTTTTAGGGTGCAATGAGGTTGGCCTCAATATGTGACCATTGAGAATAATTTCCGTATAGCAAAATATTTTTTCTCCTTAACGCAAGTAATGTTATTGGTTTTTATTGTCATCTTTAAATTAAAGGGTTTTAGTTTGAGGTATGTGGACTGGTTTAAGCATCGTTAAAATTTTGCACTTGCTTAGCTGCCTCCATTTTGTTAATACTTGCTTTTTTCTATTACTTCTTTATTTTTTTTTCCTGATTTGACAAGCGTCCCTGCACTACATCTATCTTACATCTTACACTTTTAGCAGTTCTGTTTCTTGTATGAAGTCCACGAGTTTTTGCCAAGGGATTTTTTTCAGTTGTTCTTGGGCTAGTATATGCTTGTCAAAGTGTTGCGTAGCATTCGTACAGCAGATGTTGCGGAATCTCTTCGTGTTTCTTTCTTGTATACCCAATCTATGCATTGTTAAGAACACAGTGTCCGGTAATCAGTCCTACTTCTTCATTTTATTTTATTGTCCCATTAGTAAGGTTTGTTATTTTAATTTTATTTTCCAATGCTTTTTTGTAGCTTCTTATATACAAGTGTTTGTCTGAGGTGGATCTATCTGTAGTTATTAATATTTATTCTAGTGTGCACAAGTAACGCCATCTTGTACTATTATTGTAGTCTTTCTGAGTTAAATCTTGTGTGCTTAAAATCCTCTTTGTTTCTTTTTTCTCTCTGTGGTAGCTAAAGTATGTGGGAGATAAATTTTTGCGATGCCCAAGCGACGATCTGGTACACATTTGTCACATTTATCTTCATTAAATTATTGGCCGGTTTTCTGTTTCAATATAACTTAAACTATTGTTGACTCAGATTTCTTGTGTGTTAATTCCAATTGAAATTTTGGCTATCCCTGTGAACAAAGAACAAGTTTATTATTTTCAATTCATATTGTTTGCAAATATTAATCACTGTTATTAGTGGTCTCATTTTTTGTAAATGTTTCTACTGTGTTATATTTTTGTTTTGCTCTTATTCGCCAGCTGAGGGAACCTAAAACTCATAGGGCAGGAGTGGGCAAAGTGACTTGCCAAAAGCGACAAATAAAGTCACCGGTAATAAATATGAAACAATTTTATTCTGTGGCCCACTTCCAATTTCAATTTATTGTTAGTAAATGGCCAGTGTTTATTTTGTTTGTTGAAGCAATTGGTTGAAATAATTTTCAAACGGCGGTTTAGATTAGCTTATGCGAAAACTTCAATGTTTTTTGACTATTCCAGAGAGTTTTTGTTCAGTTTAAAGTTTAAGTTAGTTGTTAGGAAATGTTCAATATCCCTGTTCTAAAAAATTGTAAGTTCCTCGACGATTTTTAAATTTGTTTTACTTAATTACTGTTTAATTTTAATAAAATGAATAACTATATTCAATATTTGATATCCGAATATGGTGTAATTCAACAACATTCATTCTAAAAATTATTTGTGCAGTTTTAATTTTATAATTTTTAGAATGAATAATTTTATTTTTTGTTATTTAATAATATATAATGAATTTGAGTATATTACATTATTGATTTACTGAACACTAAAATAGGAACTAAAATAAAGGAGTTTTAACATTTTAGTTTCTATTTTATTGTCCCATTGGACTCCTTTAATTCAGTTTCTATTTTGTTATCCCATTGGACAATAAAATTGAAACTAAAATGTTAAAACCCATTTATTTTAGTTTCAATTTTATTGTTTCACTGTACATTAAAATAGAAACTAAAATAAACGAGTTTTAACATTTTAGTTTCTATTTTATTGTCCAATGGGATAACAAAATAGAAACTGAATTAAAAGAGTCCAATGGGATAATAAAGTAGAAACTTAAATAAGGGAGTAATGGAAAATACATTAGTAAGGTTAGTTATTTTTATTTAATTTTTGAATGCTTCTTGGGTAGCTTCTTTTATGGAAGTGTTTATATGGTCGTATTGGTCTGAGGTGGATCTGTCTGTTTTTATTAATATTTATTCTGGTTTGCACAACTAACGCCATCTAGTACTGTTACGGGCCCATATGTTTTTTACTTACTAAAATTGTTTTTGGCTTAAAATACATCACGAGCTTTTACATAACCGGTAAAAATTTTAAAAATACCATTTCCGGCTTAATCGGAAATAACTCACAATTTTGTGACTTTAAATGGGTTCCGTCCATTTAAAGTCACAAAATTGTGTGTTATTGTGTGCCCGGTATATTTTTGCAAATTTTTGTTGGTTTTACATTAATTTAAATTCTAATTTTCGGCGGTTTTGGTAACACAACAGTTTCTAATGTCACAAAAAGTTTTTAATACTAGTACAAAACAATTATTTTTGATAGCAAAAAAATCTGCTTTTACGTGGTACTATGGTACCATATCTTGTACTGTTATTGAATCCTATCTAAGTTTAATGATAATAATTATTTATTTGTCCAAAGATATTTTACAAATGTAGGTATAGATTAGTACAGAGTATACAGATTTAAAAGGAATAAAACATAATATATCAAACTTTTTCTAATCCTAATATGTAGAGTCATAAATTAAAGTATGGGCTTAAAGTCTTCTTTGTTTTTTCTCTCTGTGGTAGTTAAAGTATGTGGGAGATAAATTTTTGCTATGCTTAAGCGATGATCTGCTACACATTTGGCTTCAGAAATTTTTACATTATTGGCCGGTTTTTTGTTTCAATTTAACATAATCTATTGTTGACTTCGGATCTCTTGTATGTTAATAACAAGTGTATTTGTGGGTATCTCTGTGAGAAAGAAAATGATTTAATTAAAACCTTAAAATCAAATGTAATACGAAAAGTATTTAATTCAATTTTTCTTATTTGTAAATTAGTTAAGTCGAATAAAATACTTTTCTTATTACATTTGTGGAGGTTTAATTATATCATTGTCAGAATAAATATTGTTGAATTGTTTCCGAAAATTATAAAATGAAAACTCCACAAATATAATAAGAAAAATATTTCATTAATATTATCTTATTAGTAAATATGTTAAGTTGAATAAAATAAAATTGAAACGAAAATAAAGAAGTCCAATGGGACAATAAAATTGAAACTAAAATGTTAAAACTCTTTTATTTTTGTTTCTATTTTATTGTTTTACTGGACACTAAAATAGAAACTAAAATAAAGAAATAATGGAAAAAAAGCAAGTGATAAGAAAATTAAGACAGCTTGCGTTGCCGAAGCGCTAATCTTCACAAATATAATAAGAAAAGTATTTTATTCAACTTATTTTATTTGTGAATAAGTTAAGTTGAATAATTTTCTTATTATATTTGTGGAGTTTTCGGACATCAAATATTGAGTTTATTATTTTCATTACATATTGTTTGCAAATATTAATTAGTCGTACATTACTGTTTCTTTCTTGTGTATATTTTTGATTTGCTCTTACTCGCCACCTGAGAGAACCTGAAACTCCTAGAGCAGGGGTGGGTAAACTGCGGCACGCAGAAAGCGACAAATGGTTTGGACAACTAAAAAAAAAAAGTCACCAACAAAATAAATATGAAACTATATTTTTACTGTTCTTCCCAATTTCAATATGTTATGTGTCCTGTCACTTAAAAAAGTTTGCACTATCCTAGAGAATTTTCCTCAAGGATATTTAAATATGTTTTTCTCAATTGCTCTTTAATTTTAATAAAACGAATCATTATTTTTTTATCTTTATTATTTAATAATATATAATTTCATTTCTATTAAATCATTAAATCATCAAATCATTGTATTTCTTATGAACAACTTTTTTTTAACTTAATGCGAAATAAAAGTGGCGTTTGGCTGAAAGACTACGGGTCGATAGCCGTTTGACAATACTTGGCAAATGATATACATAGACAAATAAAGATATTCTATTCTATTCAATGTATAACATTTGCCAAGTATTGTCAAATGATATACATTGAATAGAATAGAATATCTTTATTTGTCAATACTTGTCAAATGATATTCTATTCTATTCAATGTATATCATTTGCCAAGTATTGACAAATAAAGATATTCTATTCTATTCAATGTATATCATTT
>JARJEC010065289.1:0-10833 GCA_030264575.1 Tachinus sp. AB-2021 | reverse complement strand
GAAATGGTAGCCGAATATCTTATGCCTTATCTTTACACCCTGTAAAACCCTGTTTTCAACAAAATAGTGCCTAGGCTACTAAACTTATTTTCAACCATTATAATCCATTTTCTTTCTGGCCTCCAAGATCTTCTGACTTCTTGCCAATAGAACATGTTTTGCAAAGGCTTAATCGTTTACTCCGTTTTCTCCAAACCCTAGAGCAACATTGACATCAAATCAAGGTGTCATGGAATAAGAAGTCCAAAAAATATGAATAAGCTTATTAGATCTGTGCCACAACGGGCCAGGGAGTGCTTACAGCACCACGGGGACATTTTTATGATTTAATAATTTTCACTTTGTAAATAAAATATGAAAAAAATGTTCAATTTAAACAACTACTTTTTGTTTTGTTGCCCAGTATATCGAAAAATCCACTGAAATATTAATATGAAAAAATATTAGACTAAAATTGCACTTTATTACAAAAAATAAAATGATTAATTTAGTTAAAAAAATTTTATTAGCAAAAAAAGGTTAATTAATTTCAAATATTTTATTAACAATTGCAATTTATGAGAGAAAATCGACTTGCAATTTACAAAAAAATATTTTAAACATTGTGATTTGCAACAGAAAAATTTTTTTTTGTTGCAATTGCAATTTATGGAACAAAATCTACCAAAAATTGCTATATTACTATTAAAAAATTAGAGGTCGCATTGCGTACTAAAAGTCCCCCCCCCCAACAATATATTTCCGCCATCAGTGTTTTGCGTTAAAAATAATCATTTTAATTTCATTAAGATAAGTAGAATGTTGGCATGTGTTGGTGGAAGATAGTATAAAACTAAAGATGGACCCAGTCGGTCTGTTCATCATGTTCGCTTGTCCCAATTTTATATAATTTTTATTAAAATTTTCGTATTTCGCGGATTTTGACACTGATTGCGCTTTGTTTTTTGCCATCTCAAAAATGCCATCTATTGGTTTTCGTATAGGAAGAAAAGTAATAAATTCGTATCTTTTTGGTGTTTTGGATTTTTTTTTAATGAAACAAAAACCAAAATTTGCAGATTTTAGAGATCACAAATTTGTTAGCATAAATTTCATAGTTTTCTTGTAAATTGACAAATATCTTTTTATTGATATTTACAATGCATTTTACAAGTTAGGTATTAAAATATCGATCTAAAACTAATTCAATTCAATTTTAAGTTCTTTAAGTTGCCACTTAAAACATAAAAGCCATAAAATGTGTAAAACAAAGGATTTAGTGAAGTTGGAAATTATCATCCAAATTTGAATTTATGGGTCCGCAACCTTGTTTTCACAACCAATATTTGCGTTCATAGCTATCGTAAAAAAAGTTTACTTAAAAAATCAAAACTAACCGGTTATCAAACCATCATAATCCAAAACAAGAATCAAAACCGATAAAACAAATCGAGCCGTTAACGGGAACCTAATAAACGTTTAGCTGTTTGAGTCTCTGATTGAAACTTTTAAGTATTGCACAATAATACTTTGTTAAATTCTTATAATTAAATTGAGTAAAAAAATCAGCTTAGTATTGATCTATTTTTTAAACAATTTGGATAAGCCCAGAATTAAATTAATGCAATTGGAGAAATATAAACTAAAACTGCTTTTTTCTGGTAAATAAAATCGAATAGCACAAAAATTGCAATGTATGTACTATACAATTTAAAATACTTATAATATTAATTACAAAAATATATTATAATATTTTTCTAAAAATTTTCTTCTATCGAAAGAAACTCTTACTTTAATGTTTTTGCTAGAATCACGTCAATGATCTGAAATTTGTTTTATAGTTAATATCCTTTATTTTTAAGTAAAACGACAATCTGTCTTCAGTTGTTTGATATAGTTGTATAAATTCCAAAAAATATTTTTTGTTTCAATTTTGTAATAATTGTTGTACACACGCGTAATTGCATTTCATAAAAGACACGTTCTGAAACAACAATTTATTTTGCAAATTTCTTAAAATTCATTGATATTTCTTATAAAATTGATGTACGTCTTACAAATAAAAACAAGTTATTAATATTAAAATTTATCTTTTACAAAATGATGAAAAGAACGCAAGAAAGCTTGAAAATTTAAAAAAAATATTAAAACTAAAATTGATGAATGAAAAACTTCAACAAAGTAAAGCAAAACCAATAAATAAACTTAATAAATCTAATGTCAAAATGTTTTCAAATTTTCGATAATAGTATACAGTTTATCTCAACATTGCTAACTTAAATTAAAACTATTGCTAACGGCAAATAAAATATAATTAAAATTGTTTTTCAAACTAATTTTTATTTATGTGTTCCACCCGCCCTCCCAGCTATTGTGTCATCCAGAGATTGGATATTAATCACAATTTTTATAATTAGCCCTCTATGATTTTATTGTTTAAAGAAATCACAAAAGATGGAGGATGATATCCAATTTCTATTATACAGAATAGATGGTGGTTGAGCGGGTCAATAAAATTTCAAATATTTTGAAAAACAGTTATTATTATATTGGTATTGTTGCTATTACCAATAGTTTTAATATATGTAAACCGCTCAGCCACCAAGCTATTGTGTCATTTACAGATTGGATATTAATCCCACTTTTTATTATTATTTGACAACCAACACTAGCCCTCTATAAATGTATTGTTTAAAAAAAATTACAAAAGGTTGGGGATGGTATTCAATCTTTGGATTACATAATAGCTGGATGGGTGGGCGGGTCATATAAATTTAAACTATTGGTAAAGCCGATACAACTGAAACTAGTTTTAGAAATGTTTTTAAAATATGTGACCCGCCCACCCACCCAGTTATTTTGTTATGAAAATATTGGGTATAATCCCCACTTCTTTTGATTTTTTTTTGTTTATCGCATCATAGAAGGCAAGTGTCACTTGTCAAAATAATAATAATATGTGGGGTTAATATCCAACCTATTGATGAGAATATTACAAATTAACTTAAAAATATACGTATTTATAAACAATATACAAATAACAAAATAAAACAAAATAAAATTAACTAATAAGTACCCTACTTATTTGTTAATTAGTAGTCAAGTTATTAATTTCTTTTATTTTTTTATAAATATGGTTAAGGCTCGATGTGCCGCGTCTAAAATTCATCCGTTTTTTGCTTTGGGGGTTCAAACGATTGTGTATTTACTAATTGAAATAACGAAAATTTCTATCGTATAAATATGAATAAAGGTTTAAACTATTCTGCTATCGAATTAGTTATTTTAGTTATAATTTTTTCCTCGCAATTGACATTAAAAAAAACATATTTTATATTGTATGTATATATGTTTAGGCATAAATAAAAGCATTTGTTATGCAGATAATCAAAAACCTAATCGGATAGCCGGAGAGATTGTTCTTTTCTACACAATACTCCCTAACAAATATGAAATTAATTAAAATAGAAAATCACAATCATTATTACTACTGTATTGGCAGGAATTTATTGTGTTTTTACTGCCGTAAATTATTGCCATCTGTATGAATTACGTGTCCTAAAAAAATTTACGTATTCGGGAATATTTAAATCTTTTTATGCATCAGTGGCCCCATAGATTATGTTTCTCGGCATCTTGCCCCTTAAGTCTTTTTGAACTTACTGATAAATGAAGTTGTTTTAATTTTGTCGGGTATTTTATTGAAGTGAGAGTAGTGCCGGTAGTAAATATCGACTGCTTAATAATATTGTTAGTATATGATCTGAATAAAGTTACAACATCGGATAAATTAGCAAAGTAGTAGTAATTTCATTGCAGATTTCTATGGTTAAAACAGAAAAAACAATTGAATAATTAGTTTATGAAACATTCATAAAAATAATTGTTTTTTTAATGAGATACCCTGTAGAATTTTTTTTGCTTTCAAAATATGTTGATGTTGTGTCACAATTAAAAAAATATTATTTTTGGGAATATCTCATAAACTAATTATTCAATTATTTCTCTGTTGTCACCTTTGAATAAAAATATTTATACTATGCTAAATTAACCAATGTTGTAACTTCGATAATAAAAAAGTTAACAATGGCAAACGGATAGGTTGGGACACCCTGTATAGTATAGTAAGTAATAATATTATAATTAACACGTTTTATTTGTTATTTCATTAATTATAAAAAAAATGTTGCTACTTCAATTTTATTTATTAATTTTTAATGTATTTGTAAACACTTATTATTATAATTTCTATAGAATGTATAGATATAAAAATAAATTCAGCGGCTTGACTAACTGCAAAATAAAACATAAAATCCGCTCTCTAATAATAAAAATTAAGTTAAACGGTATGTTTTTAAATAATTATTTTTGGACTACCGCAAAGGGTGAACAATAATAAATGACACGGCGGAAACGTGTGGTTAGCATATTAGAGGGTTGTAATTTTTACAGAGGATGTAGCATAGCCGGAAATTGGACAAGTTTATAATTCCGAACATCTTTATTTCAAATGTAATTAAAGCAAGGGACCATTTCATGTTGCCGACACACGCAACATCTCTAAAAGACAAAATAAGTTAATATTATAGTATAAAATTTATCGTCCAAAATAAACAAGAAGCATTGAATTGGAAGAAAATGTATTTTAAAATATAAAAAGTAATTTTTATAAATAAATTTTTTTTTTTAATCTACCTACCCATTTATTACAAAAATAAAATATATAGTTTAAGTAATCAGTTTTTACTGAACAATTAGAATTTATCTATTATGTAATCGACGTTTAATGCTGTGTACTACTACTACGGTAGAATTTCTTTAGCACAGTAATGCAGCCAGCTTCCATATCAGTTGCGTTAAACTAGTAAACAGCACTTAAATTCAGTATCGGATTAAGAAATGGCTGAACAAATTTTATGTACACCAACCCATGTGCCATTAAACGTTTTTTATGCGCTGTTTGGCAGTCTTGTTTACTCTAGATTTCTTCATGTCATGGGAGATGTGTAAGATATCACCAGTTCCTGTCACGATGCAGCCAAGGGGCTTTGTTTTATAAATTTAAACCATGTTCTGCTTAAATTCGATTATCTGATTGAGTGATGGGGTCATGAGAAATATGCGGCCCATTTGCTATTGAATTGTATCATAGGACATTAAACATTGATTAATATAAATAACATTTGCAATCAGAATGAGTTATTTTAATGGTCTCATTAACCTATTTCCAATGAAATATTATATTTTTTATAGCCTGACTTCATTATAGACCCAGGTATCGGAAACAAAAATGCAGTGCAGAATTTTTCACTTACTTATATTGAAGGCGTGAGATTTTAATTTAACATTAAATTCAGACATCACGAACATTATTTCAACTAATACATAGTTATTTTATAATCACATTTTGAACAATATTATAGCACTCGTAAATATGTACTCGTGAAATTTTATTTATATTAAATTAACACGCACTCGTAGGTGTAATTAACCGCAAGATAAGTATGATTTACATTTATATATGTAATCATTAAGCATTCGGTTTAATTAATAGATATTCATCATGGGAACCAGATATTTCGTTGAGATAACGCAATTTCACGCAGAAATTAATATTTGTAATAACAGAAACATTAGATTTTGATGATGGCTCAGATATAGTCATTAAGCATCTGCCTTGAAAATCTGTGCATATGTCTACCCACATATCGAAATTAAAATTTTGAAACTCTCAGAACTATCAAAAACAATTTAATGAAAAAGGTGCCGTATCTTAATTGAAAGAAATGTCCGTGCTATCTCTACAAGGCTGTAATATAAATATTTATATATTTATATTAAACGCAGTCGTAAATTTTGCTTAAGAATTTCAAGCGTACAAGTAGAGTGAAGGGACGATATGAGCTCGGCATGTATCAGTCTTCAAAGACCTATTGTATAGTCTATCAAAGTCCAAGTAAACCCATCGACATATTTTTATGCATATTAGATTATACGTTTTCTACATTGTTATATATAGTTTTTTGAACCTTTAATGTTACAATAATTTGATTATTGATGTTTATTATATTGCATCATCCATTATTACAATGATAATTGATTTAAAATGCAGATAATAGATATGCAATGTTATTATTATGGTTTGACATTTAATCTAATATGTGTTGTATAATCATGCTTATACAAATTGAACTAAACTCCACTTTATATTCTACGAGACAACAACTACTGGGCAGGAAATGGGAGAAAACTATACAAAAGCCACATTCGTGACAATTCGAGGAGATTTAGTGGTTATAAACATATGTCTAAATATTTTATAATTTAATATAAATTTTATAATATTTTATAAACATAAAATGTTTGCTGTCCGGAATATTTCAAGACTGGTTATCTACTCATGAAAATTAAGCTTAACGTCGCGTCGTCGGTTCAATTTAGTTAATATTCGCGCTAACATTTCAAAAATATGCGGTTGCAAAATTAAGAGATGCTTCAAAAACACAACGTATTATTATATTTAAAATACATATTACACAATTTTATTTAAAAATTTATAACAAATGAAAATAAGAAATACATAAAAATAAACAAGCAATGGATTTAAAGAAACTAATAAACAAATATGAACTAAATGAAAGTAAAAATAAACCAAATAATTTAAGAAACTAAACGTAACCAATAAAATCAAAATAATCAAAATGAAAAGAAAAAAACAATACAAATTAAACAAATAAATTATCAGAAACACAATAATTTCAATAATCAATAATAAATAAACAAAAAATAACAAAAGAAATATAGCAAATCAAATTAGTAACTTTAATTTGATTTGAAAATAAAGGAAACTCACTTTATTTTTATAAAATAAAAATGAACAAAAAAAAATTTAAATAAAAAATGAATCGCAAAATGAGTAAATAAAAACATCAACAAGAAATAAATAAAATGTTATCGAAAAAAAACAAAACTATTTAAGCTCAAAATAGAAAAATTCAAATAACACAGGTTAAAAAAGAAACCAAATAAATATAGTCAGAGAAAAAGATACAACAGAAAAAACAACAAAAATATAAAATTGATAATCAACTTAAGTAAAAATAACAAAAAGTGTAATTACTATGCAAAGAACGGACATAAACAAAATAAAGAAAAAAAGAGCTAACAGAAATTAGAAAACAAAAAAAAACTATAAAAATATTTATGAAAAAAAGTATTTAATGTTAACAAAACAACCGATCTTCGGTTACTTTGCAAATCTTAGGTTAAATAACATATCAAACAAATAAAGAAAATGCAAAAAAAATATTTAAATACAAAATAAACAATTACATAAAAATAATAATCAAAATAAAAATAACTATAAATGAAAATATCAAATTAAAAACAAAATGACGAAAAAAAAAACAAAAAGTTATAAGGAAAATAATGAAAAAGTAAAAATAATAAAAATATTACACAAATTACGTATGTTAAGTAATGTATATGCAAAATAAAAACAAACATAAAATTTACAAATGAAGAGAAAAAAAACAAAAAATCACACAAAAATCAAATTTTAACACAAAAAATGCAAAACTTAACGAAACCAAGAAAAAATAATCAATACCGTAAATTAGAATAACAATTTAAAAAAATATATGTAAACATAAATAAAATAGATGTTATCTGTTTACTTATTCTTTTATATTTTTTTGTAAAAATGCAAACATGAAGGTGCGGAACGCAGCGCACCGATGATCTCTTATGAAGAGTGATACAAGTATATGCAATTGATTGTTGTCGCTTAGAAGAGTGTGGATTTGAATAATTGATTATAAACTTTTTACTTAATCGTTTTGATTTTATGGGCAGATAGGCGTGATACTGGTTGCCTGTAAATTCTATTGGTTGTTCTAGACCTAGATAGTTAGTCAACTCCATTTATAGTTTACAAGAGGGGTAAAGAACCACTCATTTTGACTTCAGTAAAATATAAGCAAAAAAAAACAATAAGTAAACAAAAAATTGACAAATGAAAAGATAAAATAAACAAAAAATTATGAAAAAATAAATATTATAAAAGAAATAAACAAAAACTATGCAAACAATCAAAAATTGTAATTTTATCACAATTATGTATGCAGTATTTTTTTAAGTGTGCATGGAACACAAACAGTATAAATAAATCTTTTAATTTTATTATAACATAATTATACTAAAAATTAAATGTCAACGTCAGTGTGATATTTTTATTTATGTACAGGCCATCTGGGAATGCATGCATCCACAATCCAACTCATTCCCCTTTGTCACTACCTGTACCAATTAAGGGAGTCGCTTAATTGGTTTACGTTTTGTTTCTCCATTTTTCTGTCCAACTTCAATATAAAAGTTTTCACTTCAAAATTGAAATAAATATCAGAAGTCAACAAAATTAACAAAAACCGATCAAAATTTTATATTAAAAAATGTAAGAGTGCTTCGACAATTTTTATAATATTTCAAATTCAAGTATGTGTAGTCCTAAACATTATAATAATAATAACTTTAGTTACAATAGACTGCATACCAAATGTCATGGAACTGTTAGTATTATTGAAAAAGATTTTAATCAATATTTTTGTATTAACAATTTATGATTATGTGGAAGACTAGTCAATTACGGAACTCCACCTATTTCTATTATACTTAATATTCATATTATGTATAATATTGTAAATACAGTCTCTTTATTAGCAATTTTCTGTAGATTTTTATTACACAAAAAAAACTTGTATTTGACACTTTTCTCGTTGCGTGATTTATTGTGTTTTTCGGTTACGGGGCTATCTATTACACAAGAAGGAAAATGTTACGTAATAGTTATGTATTTTTTTCCCGCTGATTCCAAGTCTGTAATAAAAAATAGTAATTTCTATTTAAGATTTCAAAGTTGCCCCCATCCCCCATCCAAATCAATATGGATGAGGAAAATTTCATACTATCATTAAATCAAATAACTTTTGCTGAAATATTTTTTTTAAATGCTTTTTGTTTTTTTTTTAATAAAAATTTGTAACGCTTTATGTGGCATTGCCAAGATATAATTATAATTTGTGCTATATTGTTTGCCATTAATTCAACTTATAAGGTTCTCCAATGAGGCAATACAACGCGCGTATCTTGGTAACCGTAAGCAGAGTGTGAAACTCAATAAAAATACTTCAAATGCTTGTAACGTAGAATTTTGTGTTCCGCAAGGTTCGATACTGGGCCTCATATTGTTTTCAATATATACCATAAAACTGCCGACTATAGTTGTATACTGTAAAATACTAAGGTATGCTGGTGATACTAAATTATATCTCTCCTTTAAGCCAAGCGATTTCCAAACTGCGTTGTCGGCAATAAACCACGACCAACACTTACAATATTAAAAAAACACACAATCTCATTATCAACCCTAACATAACTCAAGTTCTTCTATTTGGCAGCAACAAGTTAACAATACACACCACTGATTAGAATAAAAATCGACAATGACATAATTAACTGTATTGATAAAAATAATCTTGGACTTAAAATTGATAAAAGTTTCAGATTTTGAAATCAAGTTTGTGGAAATATTAGTCAAGCTTATAGTAAACTAAGATTGATTTATCTGCATAATAGTAGCCTTCATTTAAAATTTAAAAAAAATGCTATGCAAAACATTAGTTCTCTCTCGTTTCACATATTGTTCCCTATATTTTTTAATCTCTTGATAGTATCACAACCAATAAAATACAAAAAATTTAAAATGTATGTATATGCGTTACATATATGGTATAAGCAAGTATGATCACATATCATATAAACTTATCGAACTTAGATAGATTAAATAGATAGAAGAGGTTAAATATAAAAAAAAATCGTTGTATACTTCAAGCAGTTTGCTTAATTCATAAAATAATTTTATTACGTTCACCGGAATATTTATACTGTAAGTTGTCATTTCGCAGCGACATGCGTTATTTGAATGTTAGAAACTAAGGTCTTCTAACACCGCCTATACATAAAACTTCTTTATATGAGCGTTCGTTTAACTATAACATATTTAAATATTATAATATGTATATAATAAAGTACCTAATAATATTAGTCTCTTTCCCTTCCTTGATTTCAGATTAAAGAGCTTTAATAAATGACGTTTACAAGTGAGTAATATATAAAAATATTTAACTTATGTCGATATTTTGTAATTGTCTAATCTAGGGCTGAGATACCATTTATTGTAACGGGTCAACCCCAAACTCTAACGGGCCACAAAAAATTAAACACTTGAAATTTTTTTGAGTTTGTTGACATTGAAACAATAAAGAATTTTCCAAAAACACTTGAAATGTTTGTTTTATTTATCTTCTAAATATCAGAAACCAATAAACACTTTGTGATTGATGATTTTGACATTTATCCAAATATTGTAATTTTTCAAAATGACGCAATAGTTTATAATATTGTTTTGGTATCTTTTTAAATATTTAAAAAAAGCGGACAATTTAATTAAAAAATATAATTTGAAAACATTTCTCTGACAAAACTTGTTTTTAAATTGTTTTATTTACAAATGCAAATTTAGTTGTAAGAAAATAATAGTTAATCTAAAATATGGCCATTGTTTTAAAAAATGTTTTTTATTAGTTGTGATAAAACAATAGAAAATTTAAAATATGTCTTTTTTTCCTAAATAAGAAATTAAAAATATGTAATAATAATCTAAATAGGTCGATTAGCTAAAAACCTATCCTAAAAAAACATGTAAAAGCATTTTAGATTATAAATTTAGTAAGATTCCTTTTAACGTTGAAACGAAAATTCAATACTAGATTATTGTTATATAAAATTTGATTTTTT
>JARJEC010065279.1:0-10926 GCA_030264575.1 Tachinus sp. AB-2021 | reverse complement strand
GGCTCTACCTGCTGGGAGCTATGTTGCTTAGGGGTACCTTTTTTAGCTATAGAAGTTGCAGAGAATCAACATATAATCATCCAACAACTTCAAAAACAAAAAATTGCCCAACCTTTTTCACTCAATTCATTGAGAAAAAAGATCTCAACCCACCCTATTTTAAATTCTTCAGACTTAGGTTCAAGCATAGATGGTTTAGGAGCTCAAAGAATTTTATCACAATTGTACACATAAAAAGAAATTTAATATGCATATTCTTTTCTTAGGCCCGCCTTGCCAAAAACTTGAAGATCACATGTTAAAAATGGGTCACACATACACTCGTACAGAAGAACCCATTATATACACTTGGCTCCAAGAAAATTACTTTGATTTTGGTATATCTTACAAATACTGGCCCATTATAAAAAAACAAGAAATTAATTTTTTTTCTGGAAATTTAATAAACTTACATATTTCTTATCTTCCATGGAACCGTGGATTAAGCCCAAATCTTTGGAGCTTTCTTACACAAACACCTTCTGGTGTAAGCATTCATCTTATAGATGAAGGTATTGACACAGGGCGCATTCTTTTACGCAAACAGGTTCCATATAACTTACAAACTGATACTCTCGCCACAAGTTATGAACGGCTCAATACAGCAATACTTGACTTGCTAATAAATAATTTTTTCCAAATTATCTCAGGAAAAATTGAACCTTTTATTCCTCAAGAACAAGGAAGTTACCATTCCTTAAAAGACAAAGAAGAGTACCAATTTCTTTTACAAGAAAAAGGATGGGAAACACCTATAGCAAAACTTATGGGAAAAGCATCCAAATAGGCACACTGTGCCCACTTTCAAAGATTTACATCATGGCTAGCAATTCTATTAAGAAAAGGTTAGTAGAATTAAAGAAATTAATACTATTTACTATGTAAGTTTAGTGAGTTACCCTTAGGAGGCACATGTTAGCGATTCCTTTTGCACAAAAAACCCTAGTCATTGCCGCCCACCCAGATGATGAAATACTTGGGTGTGGTGGTACCTTAGCACGCTTGCGTAACGCAGGCAGTGATGTGCATATTCTTTTGTTGGGTGAGGGCCCAACCGCGAGAGAACATACCACGCTCTCATCAAATGATGCAAAAGAGATAGCAACGCGGTCTGCCTTTGCCGCTGCAAAGGCACTCAGCATCTCCAATGTACTTTTTGGTAGTTTTCCTGACAATCGCTTTGACAGCCTACCTTTGCTTGATATTATTCAACATATTGAAAAAGTTATAGAAAAAACACAGCCAGATCTTGTGTTCACTCACCATGCTGGTGACATGAACATTGACCATACAATAACCCATCGCGCCACCTTAACAGCATGTCGACCTTTGCCTAATACAAAGCCTATAACAGTACTTGGGTTTGAGGTTCTCTCAAGCACGGAATATACACCTCCTTATTCTTCAATTCCTTTTGAGCCCAATGTTTTTATAGATATAAATAATTTTTTACAGATAAAACACGAAGCCCTTAGGGCTTACGCATCAGAAATGCGACCTTGGCCCCACCCCAGAAGCTTTGAAGCCGTTGAACATCTGGCTCGTTTACGAGGGAGCCAATGTGGCCGAGAAGCAGCAGAAGCCTTCATTCTTTATAGAGGAATACTATGAGCCCGTGTTGTTTACTTGCCACACCAAAACCATGGCATAGTCACATGCCCCAACGCCTAACCGAAGCAACAGGAGTGCTTTTTCATCTTTGCGATGACCCAAAAAAACTCACCCTTGAATTTATAGACTCCTTACGCCCTCGTTATATTTTTTTCCCTCACTGGTCTTTTATTATCCCCAAAGAAATATGGGGAAAATATGAGTGCGTTATTTTTCACATGACAGATCTTCCCTTTGGCCGCGGTGGTAGTCCGTTACAGAATCTTATTTCACGCGGATTCTCCCACACAAAACTTACGGCCTTACAATGTGTTGCAACTATAGATGCTGGCCCAATATACTTACAGTCAGAGCTCTCTTTAAAAGGAACAGCGCAAGACATTTTCTATAGATGTGTACCGTTGATGGAAGAAATGATTGTGCAAATGCTCTCGCAGCAGATCATACCTACTCCGCAAGTGGGAAAAAAAACTCTTTTTGCACGCCGTACACCAGAACAAAGCAATATTGACTCTCTCTCTGACCTCACAAGCATTTATGATCATATCCGTATGCTTGACGCTGAAGGATACCCGCCAGCTTTTTTAGAAACAGATACCATGAAGTTTGAATTTACTCGTGCTAACCTTCAAGAAGAAGCAATACAAGCGACCGTAACTATTAAACGCAAAGAGAAAAAACATGCCCACTAACCCATCAGCCAAACATTTTTTCACCAAAGCAAACACATATATAATCGCAGAACTTTCTGCTAACCATAATCAAGATATTGAACGTGCAGAAAATATCATTCGTGCTGTAGCAGATACAGGGGCTAATGCCGTTAAAATACAAACCTACACAGCAGATACCATGACCATTCCTTGCGATAACGAATATTTCAAAATAAAAGGAACTTTGTGGGAAGGTAAAAACCTCCACAATCTATATCAAGAAGCGTATACCCCATGGGACTGGCACCCTAGATTGCAATCTGTTGCAAAGGATTATGGGCTTGATTTTTTTTCAACGCCTTTTGATGCAACCGCTGTTGATTTTTTAGAATCCCTCAATGTTCCGTGCCATAAAATTGCTAGCTTTGAGGTGGTTGATATCCCTTTGCTCAAGAAAATTGCTGTAACAAAAAAACCTGTTATTATGTCTACTGGCATGGCAAGCCTTGCAGAAATTGATGAGGCCGTTACTACTTTACGAGAATACGGGACACAAGAACTACTCCTCTTAAAATGCACCAGTTCATACCCGGCCCCTCCAGAAGAAGCAAATCTACGCACCATTCCACACCTTAGCGAGGCCTTTCAGTGCCCTGTGGGTCTTTCAGATCATACCATGGGCAGTGCTGTGGCAGTGGCTGCTGTGAGCCTTGGCGCAAAAGTGATAGAAAAACATTTTACTTTATTACGAGCAGATGGTGGCCCTGACGGTGCCTTTAGTATGGAACCTCATGAGTTTAAACAAATGGTGCAAGATATTCGTATTGCAGAAAAAGCCCTTGGCCACGTTTCTTATAAGTTGACTGATAAAGAGAAAGAAAGTATTGTTTTTCGTCGTTCACTTTTTGTAGTAAAAGACATGCAAGCTGGTGACGTTTTTACCCCTGAAAACATACGCTCAATTAGACCTGGTTATGGTTTACATCCACGGTATTTAGCAAATATTTTGGGAAAACAATGCAATAAAAACATAGAGAAAGGGACACCCCTAGCGTGGGATTTGCTACAATAATCTTGCAATAAAAAAGACCACAAAACGCAGTGCACATGAAGGTAGAAAATGTTAAGAGTATGGGTCTCTTTTTTATCAACCAATTAGCCTTTTAACTAACTTGTTATATCAACTTTTCATGAAAAAAATTATAAAACAACTGCTTCCACCTATAGCGCTAAATGTTTACCAACGCTTAGCATCAAACTCAAATGCAAAAAAACTCTTAAAAAATGGAAATTGGCAATTACCGAAGCGCCACCACGATGAATGCATAGTACTTGTCAACGGTTCATCCGCTAGCGATCAACTTCACCCAATACTCGACTATTCAAATAGAGCAGATATTTTTACAGTAAACAATTCTATTTTTACAGATTCTTTTCAGAAGTTATGTTCTCACCTTCATTGTATTGCTGATCCTAACTATTTTTATCCTTCTACACAAAATCAAAAACAAGCAGCAAAAAAAATTTTTGACCATCTTAACACCCTTAATTTTAACCTAACCTTAGCTGTACCACATCAATACTACCAAAAAGCAACTCAATTAGTGATTAATAAAAATGTCTCTCTTGTCAGTTTTCCCACTTCAAGAATTAGAGCAGACCAAGTGATTAGCAATCCTCACTTGCTTAAAGCAGGCTTCTATAGTTTTGGCGCTCAGACTGTGACCATTTCTTCATTATATATAGCCCTGATGAGTGGATATTCCAAAATATGGGTAGCAGGATTTGACATGTCTTTTGTACCACAACTTGTTGATAAATATTGCAGGATATATATTAACGACAAGCATTTCTACAAAAAAGAAGCCTTGCGCTTTTTAAATACGAACATGCTTGCTATTTATAAATCTGCTGTTACTGTATACACTGAGCTAGAACTTGTGAACATATATGCAAAAGTTAATAACTGTACAATTATTAACCTCTCAGAGCATTCACTAGTTGATACATTTCAAAAAGGTACCCTTTTGGGAGAAATTTTTTCCCTAGAAGAATGCGGACAGTGAGTGGTGCAAGTCCTTTACATGTAGTCAAAAAACATTTTTCTCTGCACCATACCTGATGTGTAGTACATCACTCAAGCGCCTAAGACACTGGAACTTAAGAAATGCAGATCCCTCCTACAAAAAAAACATTTTCCCACAACAAACTGATTTTTATTTGTTTTCTGCAAAAATTTTTCAATAAAACAAAGTTCTACCTTAGTAAACTCACTTATAGTAAAAGTATATTACCTATTGGAATGACTATAGGTTCAAAGTCTGTAATTTTTCCATCGGCAAAATTCCATAATCTCCACAGCAAAATTCCTGCCATTACCATAGGGGATTATACTTTCATTCGAGGAGAATTATCAACTTTTTGGCAAGGTGGAAAGATATCTGTTGGAGATTACTGCTACATAGGGGACCAAACACGTATCTGGTCCGCAGTCGAAATTACCATTGGTAATAGAGTACTTATTTCTCACAATGTTAACATCTTTGACAATGACACTCATCCCATTGATAGCCCTGAGGCAAGGCACAGGCAATTTTGTCACATAATATTTAACACATATGCCACAGCTGAGTTTATACCTCTTAATGAACGTCCCATTACAATTAAGGACGATGTCCTTATTGGCTGTAACTCAATCATTCTTGCTGGAGTTACCATTGGTGAAGGAGCTGTTGTTGGAGCAGGCTCAATAGTAACCAAAGATGTACCACCTTACACCCTTGTTGCAGGCAACCCCGCCCATTTTATTCGCTCTTTATAAAAAACTTTATAAACACTTCCACTGAACCAACTAAAGATAAAACTACAAACCAACTTCTTGTTTAAAACCCAAAAATATAGTAAAAAATTTAGTTCATAAGATATTAACGATATTTGGGAATAACAACATATACTTACAAAACTTACTATTGTAGAAAAATGTAAAATTTTCTCAATAAATGCTATAAAAATAATTGTTTTATTACCTCAACACACCACAAATTCACTGTCTCACAGAAGATATAACCAAAGCAATATAATGAACATACTGCAACCATTTAGAAAACTAAAAAAAAAATTGCACTTGAGACACATACAAAAAAAGTATGCTTTTCTTTATAATGTTCACTCGACTGCACAATGCAATATTTTAAAAATACACCCTAAAGCTAATTGCCAACTCACTGTAAAAGAGGATTCGCTGGTTCAAGGTTTTTTATACTTTGAACAGCAAAACGCCTCGATTAATATTGGTGCACGGACATTTTTAGGAGGTTCTTCATTGTTATGTGCAAACAGTCTTACTGTGGGTGATGATGTTCTTATTTCTTTTGGGTGCGTCATCGCAGATCATCATTCGCATTCTATTTATTTTGACTTGCGAAAAAACGATGTATTGGCATGGGCAAAAGGTGAAAAAGATTGGACAAATGTAACTATAAAACCTGTTATTATACAAGATAAGGCATGGATTGGTATGCATGCAATCATTCTTGCTGGAGTTACCATTGGTGAAGGAGCTGTTGTTGGAGCAGGCTCAATAGTAACCAAAGATGTACCACCTTACACCCTTGTTGCAGGCAACCCCGCCCGCTTTATTCGCTCTTTGAGAGACAATATATGACTTCCACACTTGGTGCAAAAGAAAATTATTCCTCTTCACTCAGCTCTACACCAACCATAACCTGGGAAGAGGCCGTCTTATGGTTACGTAACCAACCGCAACAGCAAGAGCTTGTTAAAGCCTGTTTTTATGACGACCCTCTTCTTGAAGCTGCCATACGCTACCACCAAAGCTCTGAATGGCAGGCAGTACAACTACTCTTACCCTCACCTTCTGGCAAAGCTCTAGATATTGGTGCAGGTAGAGGTATAGCAAGTTTTGCCCTTGCAAAAGACGGATGGGACGTCACAGCCCTTGAGCCTGACCCCAGTGCTGTGGTGGGTGCAAAAGCCATACATTCTCTTATGAATGATGCCCACATGCCTATAACTATTGTGGAAGAATGGGGAGAATGTTTACCTTTCCCTGACGCCACATTTGATATGATACATGCACGCCAAGTTTTGCATCACGCACGTAACTTACAACAATTGTGTGCCGAAATGGCTCGAGTGTTAAAGCCAGATGGTGTTTTTATTGCAACTCGTGAACACGTTATAAGTAAACCTGAAGATTTGGCAATATTTTTAGACACACACCCCCTCCACAAGCTTTATGGAGGGGAAAATGCCTTTATGCTTGCTGAGTATCTTAGTGCCCTAAAAGCCGGTGGGTTAAAAATCACAAAAATTTTATCGCCTTTAGAAAGTGATATAAATTGTTTTCCCAACACCATTGAAGCAATCACCCAAAATTTCATCAACAAACATGCTTTTCCTTTTCCCAAATGGTTGGTACACTCCCTTCTTGCTTGGAAAAGCAAACGATGCAATTCCCCTGGGTGCCTTTATACTTTTGTTGGAAAAAAATAATGGATAAATATATTTTTATAACTGGAGCTCAAGGTTTTTTAGGACGTCACTGTGCTAGGTATTTTGCTTCAAAAAAATGGCACGTTATTGGCTTAGGACACAGCTCTTTTTCAAAAAACGAATGGAGTACGTGGGGTATAAACCATTGGTATGAAACTGATATAACCCTTGATGCACTTATTCAAACCGCTTCAAAACACAACGTACCTCAAGCAATTATTCATTGTGCTGGCAGTGGTTCTGTTGCTTTTTCTTACGAACAACCACGTAAAGATTTTTTACAAACCGTAGCAACTACTGTAGATGTTCTTGAATTTGCACGATTACACAGCCCGCACGTAGCTGTGCTTTACCCCTCAAGTGCTGCGGTATATGGCACCACCACCAATCAACCCATTACCGAAAACACTTCTCTTAACCCCATTTCTCCTTATGGCACGCATAAGGTACTTGCTGAGCAGATGTGCGCCCTGTATGCTAAAAAGTGGCAAATACCCGTGGCCATCATTCGCTTTTTTTCTTTATTCGGTCCTGAATTAAAAAAACAACTGTTATGGGATGCTTGCCAAAAAGCGCAACTACAAAGATTCCAATTTTTTGGTGATGGGCAAGAAGCGAGAGATTTATTGTACATTGAAGATGCGGTACAATTGATAGACATCATGCTGAAGCACGCAAATACAATGTGCCCCATAGTAAATGGCGGAACAGGAAGAGGAATCTCCATAAAAGAACTCCTACATTTTTTGGGAGCTACGCTCACAACACCCCAAATACCCACTTTTTCAGGGCAAGCACGCCAAGGTGACCCAACGCATCTTATAGCAGACATAACAAAAGCAAAAAATTTCGGTTTCATGCCTGCTACTTCTTGGCAAGAAGGTATAAAAAACTATGCTGAGTGGTTTTTTACTGTGGGTGGTTTATGATACGTGTTCTATGGCCTGCTTTTCTTAATGCTGGATGGGCAGGGGGAACTAATTATTTTTGTAACCTGGCAAGGGCTTGCAATCTTTTACCCAACCCCAAAATACAAATTGTACTCCTTGGCAAAGAGCAAAGCCTCCCCTCACCTCTTACCACATTACCCCAGTTATCACCGCCGTGTTTGCAAAAACACCATCTCGCTTGGTGGGCTAATAAAGTAATAAAGAGAATATCAACTAGGGGCGGACTTATGACACCTTTTTTGCAACGCCACAACATAGCTATTGCTTCACACCACAATGTTCCCCTTGGGAAAAACTCCCCTATCCCAAGCCTATGCTGGATACCTGACCTGCAACATAAACATTTGCCCCATTTTTTTTCCACAAATGAACTAAAGAGCAGAGATAAACAATGTAAAAAAATTGCAGAATCAGCACAAGCCGTTTTATTGAGTAGTAAAGATGCCCAAGCTGATTTTTGCCATTTTTACCCTGAAGCTGCAAAAAAAACACATGTTCTGAACTTTACAGCCAGTACACCCGAAGAAAGTACTTTACCAAAAATATCACTGGTACATAGTCTGTACGGCATTGCAGAACCTTATTTTTATATCCCTAACCAGCTTTGGGTTCATAAAAACCACGAAATAGTTATTGAAGCACTCAAAATCTCACAATCTCAGCATGGTACATGTCCTTTAGTTATCAGCACTGGTCACACCTCTGATTACAGAAACCCACAACATTTTTCTTCACTGCAAGAAAAAATACACCAAGCAGGCCTTACAGCTCGTTTCCTTTTTTTAGGGCTTATTCCCCTTGAACATGTGGCTGTTCTTACAAGAAATAGTATTGCCCTCATCAACCCTTCTCGGTTTGAGGGCTGGAGTACAACTGTTGAAGAGGCAAAATCTCTTGGTAAAAAGATTATTCTTTCTGACCTTGCTGTTCATAAAGAACAGGCCCCAAAAAGAGGCGTATTTTTTAACCCTGATGATGCTGAAAAACTAGCTACACTTATATATGAAGCGCAACAAAACTTTGATACTCTAGCCGAACAAAAGATTATGCAAGAATCCCTGGCACTGCTCCCCGAGCGTATGATGAACTATGGCCTTGCTTATGAAAAAATAATTATGAAGGTGGTTGCCACCACTGCACGCTCATAAAGTGGTTTTGTTAATACCCCCTTGTAAATAACAACATTACGCACTAAGCTAGGCCTCATCCCAACATATAAAATTATCCCCTATAGAAGCATAAATCTTTATGACACAAACACCACCTTTCTTCACCATCATAACAGCCACCTACAATGCTGCCTCAACTCTACCAAGGTTACTTGATTCACTGGTAGAACAAACTTTTCAGAACTTTCAGTTTATTATTCAAGACGGTGCTTCTACCGACAAAACACTTGAAATCATTGAAAAATATCAGAGTGAAATACCCCATATTTCAGTACAAAGCGAAAAAGATACAGGTATTTATGATGCTTGGAACAAAGCCTTGCCTCGTATTCAAGGTGAATGGGTTTTGTTTTTAGGGGCAGATGATGCCCTACCCTGCCAAGAAACATTGCAAAATGTGTATGATAAGGTAAAAAATATTTCTGAAGATATTTTATTCGCTTGCGGTACAGTAAATATTGTTACTAAGGATAATAGTATTATAGAAGTTTTTGAACCTCACCCTGAAGAGGCAAAAAATAGACTCCAGCACGGAGAAATGCCCACAGGGCATACAGGATTACTTCATCATCATTCCTGTTTTAAAAAGACGCAGTTTAACACAAAATTCAAAATTGCTGGTGACTACGATCTACTTTGCAGACTATGGCCAGCCCCTGACAAAATCATTGATTTGCATATGGTAACCGCCAACATGTACATTGGTGGTATTTCTGATAATCCCTTTACAACCTTTACCGTACGCCAAGAAATTTTTTCTGTTCTTTGGAGGCTGTATCCAAAAAATATTTCTTTCAGAAAACATATTCTCCCTCTCTGCAAAGGCGCACTACTACATGCTATTTGCCTTTGTTTTGGTAAAGAACATGCCCCAAAAATTCTTGATAAAATAAGAACTTTGCGAGGGTTACCACCTATCTGGCAAAAAAAAGAAAGAGAATAAAATGACTACTATCCCTTTCTTCACCATCATAACAGCCACCTACAATGCTGCCTCAACTCTACCAAGGTTGCTTGATTTACTGGTAGAGCAAACTTTTCAGAACTTTCAGCTTATTATTCAAGACGGCGCCTCTACCGATAAAACACTTGAAATCATTGAAAAATATCAGAGTAAAATACCTCATATTTCAGTACAAAGCGAAAAAGATACAGGTATTTATGATGCTTGGAACAAAGCCTTGCCTCGCATTCAAGGTGAATGGGTTTTGTTTTTAGGGGCAGATGATTCTTTATACAATAATAATGTTCTCTTGCAAACCTACGAGTATATGAGCGAATGTGAACTTAACAACAAATCAAGTATAGCGTTTGAATTGCTCAACAAAGCAGAGGCGATTGCACATACGCAAAAAACAAATAATCCAACAACTAAACAAGAAATACTCTTTGTCGCTGGTTCCATCGCTGTTTCTGCCCCACCCCCACCAACTACCTCCACAGCAATTTTTGCAGCAACACCTATGGGCACTTCTGCAAACCATGACGTTCTTCTTCGTTTTATTTCTGGCAATGCTACAAATGCTGTTGAAATTTTGGAGTCTGGAGCAATTCCAACCCCATTTCCTGGGTTATTTATTCATGCGTCTATCTTTACTACAAACAGCTTTGATTCCACCTGGCGTATTGCTGGCGATTATGATTTTTTATGCTCTGTATGGACAAATAACACAACAGGCATAACCCTTCCCTTCTTAATAACAAATATGCAAGATGGGGGAATCTCAAATCAGTACTCCATGGCTTCTTTAGCATTCAAAGAAACCATAGATATTGCCCAAAAACATTTTGGCAATGCGTGGACACTTTTACGTTATTATCAATACATAAGCTCAAAAATTGTTAGCTCGCTCTATACACATATTCCACACCAAGCAGCAACAATACACAATTTTGTACGCAAAATTCGCGGAAAGCAACCCACCAGAAATGGAGTATTCTTAAAACCACAACCATCTTTTAACCCACAAACAGTGCCTATATTTATTG
>JARJEC010065255.1:0-19414 GCA_030264575.1 Tachinus sp. AB-2021 | reverse complement strand
GTAAGTGTGCCATCGGGATGAGGACCTACCCCCAAAACAAAATTACCACCCTTGGCGATTATCTCTATCAGTGTATGAATCACCTTGGCAGGCGACTTAAATGTATCGTGTGGCGTATAGCCCCAATCGTTGCCTAAAGTAATACAACTCTCCCATGGGTGTGGTAGTTGCACATCAGGAACCCCACGCTCGGGTGTCTGATAGTTTTCGTACTCTCCGGCAACAGTACGGTCTACTACAAGCAATCCGGGTTGATGGCTACGAGCCATAGCTACTATCTTGGGCATATCTATATCCTGTGCCCCTTTGTAGCCTCGTCCTACTCTTTCTTTGTCTCCCTCTCGTGCAGGGCGCACCCAGCCACCATCGAGCCAAAGAATATCCATAGCACCATATTCACCGTTCATCAATTCTTCTATCTGGTTATAGCAGTATTCTTTAAACTTATTCCACCTGGCGGGATTTTTGGCTATATCGTAGTTATTGTTTCTGGTAGGGGTAGCATACCTGTCCCACCAGTAATATTGCGAATGCCAGTCGGGTTTAGAATAATAGGCACCTATCATATAGCCTTCGTTGCGGAAGGCATCAAATACTTCTTTGGCTACGTTTTTGCGTGGATGATTTTTAAATGCACCCTTGGCAATAGAAAAATCGGAATATTGGGTATCAAACATATTGAAGCCATCGTGATGCTTGGTAGTGAATATCACATATTTCATTCCTGCCTTCTTGCCATGCTTAGCCCACGATTCGGGGTCTAGTTTATCGGGTTTAAATTTATCAATAGTAGCCCAATAATTATTTTTATATTCATCGTAAGCTATGGTAGAATCTCTTCCTATCCAATCCTCTTCTTCGGAGCATAGCGTCCACGACTCTACAATACCCAACTGGGAGTACAAACCATAATGAATAAGCATACCAAATTTATTATCTTGCCACTCATCCAGTTTTTTCGACACATCAACCTCTTTGGGTGGTATATAGGTCTTCGATCTGCCGTGTGCAAATGTCTGTGCCGAAAGTGTAGATGCAGATAGTGCAAATAATGCGAGTAAGGTTAAAATAATTTTTCTCATGATTTAAGGATTAATTACTAACTGTTTTTATCAAATATAGCAAGAAAGGATTATTATTTATTGTAGTTTGTTAAATATTTACACTGGAATTAACATAACACATCCACCACAAACATAAGTGCCTCAATAATAAGATATTCTTAAAAATGCTTTTTTATTTTTAAATAATTTTATGCAAATAAATCTGATATTTTCCCCATCTTTGTTAATTATAGTCAGTCATCAACCTAAAAATGAAAAAAACAGCGCTTCTATTACTATTGATAATAGGTATTACTGCATGTCAAAAAGAAAGATGTGTAAATCCGGAGCTATCCTTGCATTACTTCTACTCGGAAAAGGACAATCGAATATTGTACAGTTCACAAAACATTGTGGAAAGCTTTTTCTCCAGTTCTAATAATTACAGAACGCTGGCCGCCAACGCCGACAGCTTTGAGGTTGTACACAATGACTTCGGAAAAGATAAAGATAAAGCCTTCTATACCTATATAGCTTTATCTAATGTAGATGCAGCAAGCTTCAAATGGAGTAGCGAAGCCGACCTGCCGGTAGATAAAAATCATGTATATAGGAGCGAAACGGACACCGATACACTATCAGTAATACCTTATGCCGATCCGGAAACCTATCAAAAGGTGAAATTAGACGTAGATTGTATAGACCAATGGTATACAGACAAAAGACATTATTACTTCTTGCATAAGAAAAACATTTATGCAGACAAACGCACACTGAAATTTGAAAGCCCATATTTCCCTCACGATAGATGGTATATCTTCTATCTAGAAAACGACAGTGCCGTATATAGATATTATTACAAAGGCAAGGTCACAACAGTGAACAAGCATATAGTACACGACCAACGTTACGTGTTTTACACACCGGGCTGTACGCAATGCTTGTTAAGCGAAGAAAGTGATGTAAGGCTAGACAGCACACAAGCTGAATATAGGTGTCACAACCATTTCAGAGTAGAGATGAAGAATCCAAATAGCTTTATCAATTATAACCACAATCATTATTTTGGTATCGATGGCAGTGTATATTTCATGGGGAGAATCATACCCGAAGCCAAGGCTGAGACATTTCACCCGCTGGGAGGCATGTATGGAAAAGACAACAAAGCTGTGTATTACGCTAACGAAGCAGTAACCGAAGCCAGCCTCACTAGCTTCAAGATGCTACCGAATAAAGCATATGCAAAAGATACCCATGCTGTTTTCAAAAACGGAAAGTTACTGAAAGGATATCAGCCTGATAAATTTGAATCAGACCAATGGGGGCAATATCCCGACAATTTCAATTTTGGAAGACCTCCTAGTGCAAAGAAAGAAGAGTAAGTAGCAATCAAAAATTGGAAATACTCATCAAGAACTTCTGCACTCGCTCGGTGTTGGATATGGCAAGCACGATAATAATTACCCAAGAGCCTATCCATGCCACCAGCGAAGCCCCTACAGCTTCCCAAAAAAGTAGTCTCTTGTTATGTTTTGGGCAAAATTCTTTTACGTTGTCTCTAAACGATTGGTGTTGCGACTCTACATATCTGAGTGGTTCTTCCAAAAGATTGCTTATTGATTCGTCGTACGCCAAGCGGGCATTATTGATATACATTTCTACTTTATTGCACTCGTCTGCTTGCCAATCGGCTAATTTGATTTCTATCACAGACTTGGATAGCTTATTTTTCCCTTGTCTGTTTCTCAATGATTTGACGTACTCTATTTTTAGTCTTTTGTATTCAGAGTAAGCTAGTGCAACAATGATATCATTACTTGTTTTAGATGTAAGGTAATCGTAGAAGAATTTTGGCTTTATTGTGTCTTTCCCTGAAGCCATTACGATTAATTATTTTATGTTTATGTACGTATTTACTACATATATCACCTCTTCATACTCAACGATGTTTCGTTAAAGTAGTTTCCTCTTACTTGTTTCCATGCAGCATCCATTTTATCTATACTCAAGGCATCCTTGAGCAAAGCGTAAACACTGCCCTTAGCTTGATTTTGGCAAGAACTATGTTTGCTTTTTGGCTGTATCTTCATTTCTACATCTCCCATAACTCTATTTTTTTCTGAATATTTACATTCTGTGGCAAGGTACAAAATATAGATAAATAAAAAATAGATATATATATAATTTTTTGAAAATGAAGTAATTCACACGATAGCAGATACAATTAAAAGTGAAATCAGTGTAACAAAAACGACTTATTACCAGAGGCAATAAGTCGCAATATATACATGAGTAGCTATCACAAGCCACTGGTTTTGCTTTCTCAGATTTACTCTATACCCAGCAAATCTATTTCAAATATCAAAGTAGAATAGGGAGGTATCTGCCCCATATCGCTTGCCCCATAGGCTTTTTCGGGTGGCGATACTATTCTCCATTTAGAGCCGACAGGCATCAATTGCAATGCTTCTGTCCATGCAGAAATAACTTGTGTCACCCCAAATGTGGTAGGCGTACCCCTATCAATAGAGCTATCGAAAGTAGTACCATCTGTAAGCGTACCTACGTAGTGCACTTTCACTCTATCTGTTGCACTAGGTATAGCTCCCTCACCCTCAGTAATTACCTCATATTGCACACCACTAGGAAGTGTTGTCACTTCGGCTCTTGCGGCATTTTCTTCCATATATGCTTTCCCTTCACTTATGGCTTTTGCGTGCTTCTTTTTCATTCCTTTCTCTTGCAATTCTTGTCCCTTAGCGTTTAGGAAGTCATCGGCGTTATCTATTGCTTGTGGTCTTTCCATTAAGGCATCAGACACCCCTGACAATACCAATGTAGAATTCATTTTATCAGCTTCGTCCAAGTTTAGCGCCTCTGTGATTGATGGAAGAAATAAAGCATTTAACTGCGCACCTATACTTGTACCCATTATTTGAGCATGTTTTTCTTTATTTACCTTTGCCCCTTCAGACAATCCTTTCAGAAAGACTTCTTTTGTGGCTTTGTTCTTAGCCTCAGCCTTGCTTAGCTCACTACCGGATAGGTCTTTAGTGTCTATCAATATTTTCATGCGCGATAGTTCGCCCATTATCAGACCCTCCACCATTGCTGCACCATAGGCATACGATAGCGAATCGGAACTTGTTTTGAGCGTTACACTATTCTGTGATTTTTGTCCGTATGCAGATAGACCTACTCCAACCAGCATAGCTGCTGCTATTATTTTCTTCATAACTTATTTTTCTATTTTAAATAAAAAAAAATCTCCACAAATACATACCTGATGATTGTGGAGATTTTTTGTAGTTTTATGTATCTCAGATACTTTTATTTCTCTATACCTAACAGCTCTACATCAAAAACCAATGTAGAATATGGTTTGATATTACCCATATCTGCAGTTCCATAAGCTTGGTCGTAAGGGATATATACTTGCCATTTGGAACCTACCGGCATTAGCTGTAGTATCTCAGTCCATCCTGGTATCACTTGTCCTACGCCAAACGTTGCAGGCTCTTTACGCTCCACCGAACTGTCAAATACTGTACCATCGATAAGTGTACCATGATAGTGTACTTTTACCATATCGCTAGCAGTAGGTTTGTTTCCTTTACCCTCTGTAAGCACTTTGTATTGCACACCGCTAGGTAGAGTAGTTACACCTGCTTGAGTTTTATTGTCTGCCAAGAATTTCTCTCCTGCAACTTTAGCCTCACTATGTAGTTGTTCCATATAACCAGCACGCTCTGTTTCTATAAAACTGTTCAGCCTTACTTCAGGATTTTCAATCAACAGTTTTTCGTTTTTCATAGCTGCTGTGAAAGCCGCCAAAAACAAATCTTTGCTTATCTTATCTTTCTTGTCGGCACTACCATAAAGGTGTTCTGCAAGTCCTGTAAGAGATTGACTTCCCATTTGGCTACCCATACCCAAACCTTGAATATGTGCTGCTTGACCTTCTTTTGCGTTCATCCCCTCTTTAAATCCTTGATAGAAAGCGGCAAGATTTACTTTATTAGCAGATTGAATAGAATCTATTTTTCTTCTTTTTTCTTTTAGCAATACGCTTTTAGCAGCTTCGTCGGCGGCTTCATCAAGTTTTCTTGAATATTCCATAGAAACCATCATTGTATCTCCCAGCACTCCGGCTTGAGAAAGTTGAGGTGTAACCATTTGTTGATATACTGCTGCACCGTATGCGTATGCTATGGAGTCTGCTGTATTTTTCAATGCTACGGAAGTAGAGACAGTGCCTCCCCCGCAAGATGTTGCTAAAGCTCCTACAACTACAGAAGCACCAAGAGCTAAGACTTTGATTTTTTTCATTTTTTTTTGTACGTTTAATATTCTTATGTTTACTTGTTTATCTTATACTATATCCAATAATTCCACTTCAAACACAAGTGTAGAATTGGGTTCGATAGACTGCCCTGCACCTTGCGCACCGTATGCCAAGTCGGAAGGTATGGTTAGCTTCCATTTAGAACCCACAGGCATTAGCTGAAGTGCTTCTACCCATCCTTGTATTACCTGGTTTACACCAAATGTTGCAGGTTCGCCACGTTGTACCGAACTGTCAAATACTACTCCATTAATCAATGTTCCGTGATAATGACATTTTACTTGATCAGTAGCACTCGGTTTTGCACCTTCTCCTGCTTTCAGTATTTCGTATTGCAATCCGCTAGGCAGAGTTACTACACCGTCTTTTTTAGCGTTGATAGCTAGATATTCTTGTCCTGCTTTGATATTTAATTCCATTTTTTCTTCTTGTAATTTAGAGAAATAATTGTTGATTACTTCTTTTGCTTCATCAAATGATATTTCGGGTTTAGTTTCGGCTAGTGCATCTTTAACTCCTCTTACAAAGGTGTCTACATCTACATCTTTGATTCCTGAAGAAATAAAATTGCTCCCGATACTTAATCCTAAAGCGTAACTTACTTTGTTCATAATTTTTTGTTCTTAATTTCAATCTTAGTTAAGTCCTTATTATGCACTCAAATAGATTAAACGAATTTTATATATTTAATTGTGCACAAAATTAATCTTTTTAACGTGATAACAATAATTTTAGTATACAAAAAAATAATTAGAGAGCACTAAATAGGTAAAAAAGAGGTAACTACTCAGCACCCTATAATTCTGTATAATCACTTAATCTATAGCAAATTACCATGAAACAACGCTCACCCTCTCTCGTGCATATAATTGATTATCAGTGCATTTACCTTATGAAAAGACAAGGTGTAGACTTCTCTGATATGTTGCATGCTATCAATCTAAAAGTTGATAGTCTGACTAAACAAGTCACATCTTTAACTCTTGAATTGAAGATTGTAAAAGAGGAAAATCGTATTCTGAAGGCGGAAAACACAGTTCTGGGTCAACGATTAGCTAAGTATGAGCCCACTAAGGATAGCCACAACAGTAGCATACCTCCTAGCAAAGAGAACATGAAAGCTCAAGCTATTGGTCTTACACAATCTTTGTGTAAGAAGTCAAATCGCCCCAGTAGTGGTCAGCCGGGACATAAAGGAAGCACATCACCTTCTAGTCAGCAAGCAATGCACTTGTGGTTATTGCACCAAGACTGAATTCCCATTGTTTTGGCGTTAAGTTAAGCCAAGGAACTGTTAACAATATACTTCAAAAGATGAAATCCGGCACAGACAATGCTTACCAAGCCATAAACCAATGAATTGGATGCAAATCAAACATGGTCTGTCAAAATGCAGGAACTTTTGCAAGAAGCCATTCATAAACGTAAAACTCAAGATTGGGAACTCATTGATAGAAAATCAATTTTATTGAGATTTGAAAATCTACTGGCTACCCTCACAGAACATCTTCATCAAAAGATTGGAGCTTGACACAAAAGTTTGATTAAGCATAAGGATAATCTATTTAAATTCCTTTATGATCCGAATATCCCCTACCACAACAATGCCTCTGAAAGAGCTATAAGACCACTGAAAGTAAAACAGAAAGTCAGTGGACTCTTCAAAACCAATGAAGGGGCAGATGCGTTTTGTCAAATACACTCCATTACACAAACCGCTAAGAAAAATAGCCAATCACCCTTTAAGGTAATGATAGCAGTAGCAAATAATAGCTGAAGGGATGCGATGAAAAAGGGGGCTGAGTAGTTACAATATATTTAATAGTAAATAATAAGTTGAATTGCAATTTACAAAAAAACCTATTTGACATCTATCAAATAGGTTTTTATATATATCGCTAAACTAATTAATATCCTCTGATAGCTTTTACCCCCGGAAGCACTTTACCTTCGATAAACTCAAGTAATGCACCACCACCTGTGGACACATAAGATACTTTGTCGGCTGCACCGAACTTGTTGACACATGCTACCGAGTCGCCACCACCTACAAGAGAGAACGCTCCGTTTTTAGTAGCTTCTGCAATTGCCATAGTTACGGCTTCTGATCCGTGCGCAAATTTGTCGAACTCGAATACCCCTGCAGGACCATTCCAAAGAATAGTTTTGGATTTCAAGATTACATCTGCAAATTCTTTCTCGCCTTTAGGTCCTATATCGAAACCAGCCCATCCGTCAGGGATAGCATTTGCTTCTGTTACTTTAGTGTCGGCATCGTTGCTGAATTTATCACCACATACTGCATCGCTGGCTATTACTAGGTTTACGTTGTTAGCTTTTGCCTTAACCATAATATCTTTGGCCAGGTCTAGCTTGTCATCTTCGCAAAGTGAGTTCCCTATTTTACCACCCATTGCTTTGATGAATGTGAATGCCATACCACCACCTATTATCAGGTTGTCTACTTTATCTAATAGGTTTTCGATAACATCTATTTTAGAAGACACTTTCGATCCACCAATAATGGCTGTGAACGGACGGTTAGGGTCTTTCATTATTTTCTCTACCGAGTCTACTTCTTTTTGTAGCAAAAAGCCAAACATTTTGTGATTGGCATCAAAAAGGTCTGCAATTAGTGCAGTAGAAGCATGTGCACGGTGTGCTGTACCAAATGCATCATTTACATATACATCGGCATATGAAGCCAATGTTTCAGTAAATCCTTTTTGGCTTTCTTTTATTGCTTTCTTAGCTGTCGCTTTTTCCTCATCGCTAGCATCTTCTGCCAATCCACGAGGCTTTCCTTCTTCTTCAGCATAGAAACGTAGGTTTTCTAACATCAGAGCTTCACCTGGACGAAGAGCTGCTGCTTTTACACCTGCCTCTTCACCCACACAGTCTTTGGCAAATTGTACATCTACTCCTAATAATTCGGATACACGGGCTAGAATGTGTTTCAATGAATATTTGTCTTCTACTCCTTTTGGACGACCCAAATGTGAGGCAATGATAGGGCTGCCACCGTCAGCAATTATTTTTCTCAAAGTTGGCATTGCTGCACGTATACGAGTATCGTCTGTGATGTTCAATTGTGCATCCAAAGGCACATTGAAGTCAACTCTTACAAATACTTTCTTTCCTGCGAAATCAAATTTTTCAATTGTAATCATATTGTCTCTTTCTATTTTATAATTATAGTTTTACATTCTCTTTCATGTTGGGTAAGAACCCTTTTTCCATCTTTGTTCAAAAGCGCCACAAATATACAAAATTATGTGCACTTCAATTTAAAAACTATATATACTTTTGTTTCATAACAAACACAATTCTTAATTTATGAAAAGATTAATTTAGTCCCTCTTCACAATACTTCTTTTACTATCTTCTTGTGGCTCTACCAACATTGGAGCAAAGGCTAGGAATCTTGAAATAGGTATGAATAAAACACAAATCATTACAGTAATGGGGTCCAACTACCGAGTATGTGGCAACCAGTAAAATACCCGAAGGTAATTTGGAAACCATTCACTATACAGATGGGGTGACTAATGAAAACTATGTTTTAAGTATACTTAACAATCAGCTTATAGAATGGTTCGAAGACTCATCTCCCAAAGATAAAAGACCGGAGAGAGGACGAAACCGCAACAGAGATAGAGATAAGGACAGAAATTAAACGAGATTCATTCCGCTTGATTTCATTTGCTGCAGGCTTCTGATCTCCTTGTACAAGTGTGTGCTTCCAATAGTGAAGGAAGTATGCGCATTAATTTTGTTCGCCCCATTTGTTTTTTTTAATTTATCTTTGCTTAGCTTTACACAGGACTAATTCTATTCTTAATAAAGAACCTAAAGACTAAAGAAAAATATTAAAACTAAAACTTAAAGATAATGAGGCTGATATTATTTGTTAGTATATTTATGTGGATGGGGCAGATATGCATAGCCAATGATGGATTAAGCGATATTATAACCCCCGAAGGTATCGGAAAGCATTTGGCCGAACTTCTAATTAAACGAGGTGATATAGAAAAATCGGCTGTAGCGCTGAGGATAGATAGCCTTTACCCAGACGAAGGTATATTGGAGGACGAGAGCGAGATTGGCATAAGAATTACCTCCAAGCTTACCGAGCTACAAGAAATATTACCACTAAGCTGGGATAACCTGCTATATCAGGCCGACGAAATGGGTGTATCTGAGAATGCAACCTATCTGAAAACGTACTTCATTCAAATTCATAAAAGACAGTTCATGCTGACCAGCATTTTCACTTCAGGAAACAAATACTATACTTTTTCGGCATATATACTATTTGGTAAAGATCATGAAGGGCATGTGACTAGAGTATATGATTATTTGGATGAGTATGAAAGTTTGGAAGAACTGGAAGATGAATTTTATAGTGTTACCGAAACCTATATCAACAGCGATTCTCCTTCAGATGAATTTATAAGCAAACTGCAAGAAAAAAGGTACAAACACAGCCCCTATATGAGCAAGGTACCTGAGGGCGTGCACCTACCCTCTTCTATCAATTTCACGAATAACATAAAAAATGCAATCACACAACTAAGAGATTTCAATTCCAATGTATTCTTCCTCAGCAAACGCGAGTTCAACAGCTTTTTCGACACCATGATTATGGATGCTGCTCATGCTACCGAAGCCGATGAACCCAATCTGAACATGAACACACGGATGGAGTATGTGTATAGCAAATATGTAGTGGAAGAATGGGAAAACACCATTTCGACACTGGCGACGGGTGAAGAAAAGTTTGAAGTAAAATCGATAGAGGTTAAAGACAGAAGCAATATTCCATTTTGGGACTATCAGTATTACAATGCGGTGGTTTCGTGCGAAATTGTGAAAGGAAATACAACCTATATACTAACTCTTGTAGCCGTGATGGTTAATAATGTATGGAAAGTTGCATTTGTAAACCCTCTTCAAGAATATTAGTTTTTATAAACTTATCCTAAAAATTACGTGTGTTTTCATCTTGTGCGAAAACACACGTTTTTTATACTTTCACCTCTTATTATTACTCTTTTATACTTTTTTCAGACTAATAAGAACATAAAACGCATACAAACAAAAACTTATATAAAGGTATAAAAACGACTGCAATACACCTCACAAACAAGTTAAAAACACATGTATTGCTTAAATACATCACTGGCATAGTTAGATTCTTTACTACAGAGATGTGAGGAAGAAAGACATTATTACAAATTGTTATTATTTAGAAGAAAAAAGCCTATATTGAAATATAATGTTTACATTTAGACACAAAATGAACCTCCAAAACCTGTTTTATGCAAAAAATAGATAAACTGGATAAGAAAATATTAGGTATAATTTCGCAAAATGCCCGAATACCTTTCAAAGATGTAGCGTTAGAGTGCGGAGTATCTCGTGCAGCTATCCATCAACGAGTGCAACGTATGATGGAAATGGATGTTATAGTAGGATCGGGTTATATTATAAATCCTAAAGTATTGGGCTATAGCACCTGCACATATATAGGGGTGAAACTGGAAAGAGGCTCCATGTACAAGAGCGTGATTCCCGAATTGGACAAGATACCCGAGATAGTGGAATCTCACTTCACAACAGGTCCTTATACCATACTTATAAAACTATATGCAAGAGACAATGAGCATCTGATGGACTTATTGAATAACAAAATTCAAGATATACCGGGAGTTGTAGCCACCGAGACCATGATCTCACTGAGCCAAGGCATGAAACGACAAATACCTATATCGAAAACTGACGACGAATAAATGCATCTGATTATTAAGTCGACTCCTTTGCTGTGTGAGTTATGCTTGGTCAATTTAAAAATTGGTTGACAATTTAGAATTAGTTAATAGATGTTTCTATGGGGAAAATTTATAGTAATAACATCTTTTATTTTATCATTGCATGCATGTGAGGTGTGGTCTGAATGGCTTTAAAACAATGAGACAACAAACAACTACACCCTGATTATGAGCACATAAGAGAATGCAGAAACAGGCATTTAAAATATAAATACAAAAGCAAGAGTTAAAACAAGATTGTCACTCTTGCTTTTGTATTTATTGAAGAATATATTTAGTATATTTGTGGCGACTAAAAAACCGTACATAAAAAAATTATACTAAGTATAAAACTAATTTTTTTGAGAAGAAAATGAACCACTACATAAGATGCATTGCATTAATTCTATTTGCACTTTTCTTATCTAACTCTGTACTCTTTGCTAGGAGCGAGAAGGCTGAACAAAAATCAAAAAATGTACAGCTCTTGGTTAGCAAAATAATACAAGACGGAACCTACTTCACCTTCATATACGACAAGCAAAACAGACTGATTGAGAAAAATGAAGTGGATACACGGCTCAATGCTTACTATAAAGAAGTAATAGGCTATGACATTAACGGAAGAGTGATAAAAATAATTACCGAGCTGGCAGAAAATAATGAGGTAGTAGAAGTATCCTCATATAAATATGAATACCAATCAAATACCGTAATTGAATCAAAAGCTGATGGTCATATACTAGATAGAGAAGTGGAAATCACCCTCAACCATGATCGCAAAATAGCAAATTATAACGGCACTGTATTTACCTACGATAAAAGAGGAAATCTGATTTGTTGTTATAGAAAAGATCAAATGGTGAATGATAAGAATCAGGAACAAATAGATGTATCGAAAACTGATTACATTAAATACGACAATATGCAATCTCCGTTTGCCCATGTGAAAACAGAAATGTGGGTAATACAACGCATGACTAACATTACCGAATACATAGGCGAAAACAATTGCTTGAAAGTAGTGGACAAAACGCTCAGATACATAAATGGCGATAAAGACAATAAAAATAGCCAAACAAAGGACGAAAACATCAAATACAACTATAATGGATATGGCTATCCGATAACGGCTACCAAAAAGGGGCTTAACAACAAGTCGATAGTTACCCAGTTTGAATACAAAGAAGTAGACAACATGCAGTGGTAGACAACACTAACACACTTATATAGTATGCTCTTTCTCATTTTTAGACAAAGTGCCGGATAGTCCCTTTTTTCTGATTGCATATTTGTGCTCCACACACCATTCGTCTTTACAGAAGATTCTTTCTTCAAACTTAGTGTCTCGAAGCATACCTACCGACTGCATCAAACAAACGGAAGCACTATTGCGAGTATCGGTAATGCCAAATACCTCTCCTACTTGTGCTGTATGAAAGCAATACTGGATAAGTGAAGCCAATACTTCTCTTGCATAGCCTCTGTGCTGATGACAAGGAGATATATTACAACCTATTTCGGCATGCGTATCGCCTATCTTCAGTGCACAATCGCCAATCAGTTTGCCATCGTCTTTAGATACCACAGCTAAACCTATCCATATACCTCGCTCGCTTAGGCGAGAGCCACTGAAAGCCTGCACAAATCTCACAGCATCGTCCATAATGTAAGGTGTCCAATACTGATACCGAGCCACATCGGGTAGAGAACGATAGGAGAATATAGCCACCACATCCTCTTTTGTTATACTACGTAGTTCGAGTTGTTCTGTTATTAGTTTATGTTTTGTATTCATATGTTTACAATCTTGAAAACCTCATTCATCAACTGATACAATTACTTGATTTTAACCCACATGCCATTCTTGATTTTCTAAATACATACGGCAAAACCTAATATTCTATTCACTTTATTTTCTTTCCTATTCATTTTTCAGATTTATAATACTAGAACTCAAAGATATATTGGTTGCAACTATATTAAAAGTTAAAATCGACCAATCTCAACTATTACATCGACTAATGCACGCCATTCGGGTATACAAAGATGTATAGCCCCGTATCAGATAAAATATTGATATAAAAAAACGATGATAAATCAAGTTTACCATCGTTCTCCATTTTACAAATACCCTATAATGCAACTATTTCTACTTGCTTTCGTATGTATTGTGTATATTCGATTTTGTTTTCATCTCTTTTGCTTTCACCTCCACCTTGCTACTGCCATCGGTTTCCACTTCTGCCTTCTCTATCATCATTACTTTGGCATCCACCTCGCTATTACCAGAAGCCACACACTTCAGTTTTTTAGCAGTACCACTCATCAGCACCTTTGATGAACCTGTAGCCTCCATCTGTATATTCTTCGTATCCACCTTAAGCATAGCCTTAGAGCCCCCTTTGAAGCTCGCGCTTAGGCTACTCGATATATTACCCTTCATTTCTACAGCAGATTTTCCACTTAAGTCCAAGTTTACGTTCTGGGTTCCGCTTAGCGACATTAAAGCCGATGAAGATCCTGCTAATTTCATGTCTATATTCTTTAACAAGCCTCCTTCCATGTTGATATCCGACTTGTTATCTAGCTTAAATTTTGCCTTGTTTATATTCATATTTAGATGAACCTTCGATTCTCCCTTGATATCCATCGATATATCATTTTTAATATATCCGGCAAGATTAAGAGTAGAAGCATCCTTCATTGTTATTTTGAGGCTGGTCATGTTTATATCCAGATTAGCTGTAGATTGCTCAGATAATTCCATCTTGAAATTTTCGCCCAATATTCTACTATCTACTACTAGGGAACTATTTATTAATACAATCTGACTAATATCAGATGCATAGACAGTTACTTTGTGACGCATAGCAGAGCCTTTTGCATTGGCTTCCAATCTGAGTTCTTTCTCTGTCAGCGTTTCTTTGATAAGCGCTTGTTTCTGGTAATCATACGTCAATGGATTAGTGCTAATGATAAGCTCAACATCAAACCCTTGGAAATAAAACTTGGTAGGTATCTTTTTTTCTTGTCCTTGCATGCTGTTTGCTACTAGCATACTGACAGCAAATATTAAAAATATTTTTTTTAGCATCATTTTCTATTTTTCTTTAGTTATTGTCTCCGTTTGTGTAGTTATGTTTATTATTCAGTGTGCAAGATACTAAAAGAGTCGGATATTTTTTAGTACCTAAAGTTTAAAAATAAAAAAAACGCCTTGATAAAGCCAGAACAGAGAACACATATTCTCTGTTTTCACTCATATGGTAGCATATATTAGCCATTTATTAGAACAAACATAAATACTAAAAATATTTAGTTATATACCAATATAGCTACCCGAACAATGTCTCTTAAAATGATATTATCATTTATACAAATGAGTGGACAGTGTCTTTACAGATATAAAAATAAAAACGTTGTCTTGTTTGTTGGTATTTAAATTTCATACTTTATTCTGCTAAGCATTATACTAATATTTGCAAGTACTCTCGGAAAATAGTTAGTCATGCGACCATCATTGCGGGCTACACAATTAACATTCAGTGTGTTATAAGAAAAGACCCATATATTAAAATTATCCTGCATCCAATAATATTCGCTAACACGGATGGTCGATATTTTCTCGGCTATCGGTTGTTCTTTTGAATTTCCTTTCCAAGCTTGTCCACCGACAAATCGATAATGGAACTCCTCTTTTTGGACTTGTTGTGGTGCTTTTTCATTAATAAATATGATTGTTAGGTAGTCAGCTTTATCACGCTCCCAAATTACAGGCTGATTAGATTGTAGCACCTTATAGCCCACTCTTTTCACTTCACCATTGTCAAACTTTTTATAATAGTAAACTTCTCTTTGTTTGCTAGGGAAATAACCTTTAGGAGGTGCTATTTCTTTGATATCTATGATATTTGTATCCTTATCACTCAGGAGTCCATTGTATTCACAGGTATCCATAGAATATGATGTAAGCTTTTCTTCGGGATATGGATCTCCCCAGAACTCATAAACTATTTCTCCGATTCCTTTTTCACTTGCACCACCGGGGTTAATTATCGAATGAGATTTGGAGTACTGATGAATAATGTTTATCGTCTTTATATTTTGAACACCCGTGGAAGCAGTCTGACTATAGCTACATAATGAAGCTATAAGTAACAAAATTAATATGTTTATCTTTTTCATATTATTTAATTTTGGGATGATTTCTATTTAGGAGTACATAGAAAATATACTGTGAAATATTTTTTATCTTTATGGTCATGGTCTATCGGCTCATTATATTTTAAAATTGTTCGATTTATTCGTCGCATATCATAATAAATCTCATGCAATACGCTACAATTACTCTAAAAAACACGAGTGAATAGAGCTAGATATAGTTTAGGTAGAGCGTTGGCAATTTATTAGAATTAAAATGGAAAAATTCAAATTCTATTTATGCATTTTTTCCAAAATCACCGGTAGGAGTATAATTAACTTACAATTTATTTTCTTTTACATCGTTTATCCCTACGATTTATGTAATTTAGTCACCTCAATGTTTATTAAAGCAAACAAATTGCTTCTTAAAATTAATAATTATGTATAAAGGTTTATTGCACAAATATCGCCCCTATCTGCCCATTAGCGAAAAAACACCATCGGTATCCCTATGCGAAGGGAACACCCCACTAATTCATTTGCCATCTCTATCTAAGGAGCTGGGAATTAATCTATATGGGAAATATGAGGGGCTGAATCCCACGGGATCATTCAAAGACAGAGGCATGGTGATGGCAATTGCCAAGGCCAAAGAAGAAGGTGCATCCACAGTGATATGTGCATCCACAGGCAATACCTCAGCATCGGCGGCCGCCTATGCTACACGTGCAGGACTGAAAGCCGTTATTGTAATCCCCGATGGCAAAATAGCCTTAGGTAAACTGGCGCAAGCAGTTATGTATGGTGCTAGCATAATAGCCATACCGGGCAACTTTGACGAGGCGCTGAAATATGTGGTAAAGATAGCCGAAGAAGGCAACGTTGCTCTGGTAAATTCTATAAATCCATACCGACTGGAAGGTCAAAAGACTGCAGCATTTGAGCTATGCGAACAATTGGGTAAAGCACCCGATGTATTGGCCATACCAGTGGGTAATGCCGGCAATATTTCGGCATACTGGAAAGGATTTAAAGAATGGAATGAAAAGCATGGTTCGGGATTGCCTAGCATACATGGATTTGAGGCAGAAGGTGCTGCTGCCATAGTGAAAGGCAGACCGATAGAACAGCCCGAAACCATAGCCACTGCTATACGCATTGGCAACCCTGCCAGTTGGAAATTGGCAGAACAAGCCAGAGACGAATCGAAAGGATATATACATTCGGTAACGGACGATGAAATAATCGTTGCCTACAAAAAAATAGCTACCCAAGACGGTGTGTTTGTAGAGCCGGGATCGGCAGCATCTTTGGCTGGTGTGATTCAGCATGTGAAAAGCGGACTGATAAAACCCGGGCAAACCGTAGTGTCGGTATTTACAGGCAATGGGCTGAAAGACCCCGACACAGCTATGCAACTGAGCGACATAGCAATTACCAAACTAAACGATTTCGACGAAGTGAAACAGTATTTAAAACAACAGCTATGATTATAAAAGTACCGGCAACCACCGCCAACCTAGGTCCCGGATTCGACTCCTGCGGACTGGCACTGTCTCTCCATCTGACTTTATACGTGGGCAAAGAAACAGATAGATGGCATATAGACCATAACTACGGCGACGATGTAAGCCACGACGAAACGAATATGATAATTGCTACCGCACTATCCATCGCTCCCGACTTGAAGCCTCGCAAGATGCGAATGGAATGCAATATTCCTATATCGAGAGGGCTAGGTAGCAGTTCGGCAGCAGTAGTAGCCGGCATAGAACTTGCCAATGGCTGTGCCAATCTGCAACTATCCAACGAAGAAAAAGTACGCATAGCATCGCAAATAGAAGGACACCCTGACAATGTAGCACCTGCCATACTTGGCAATTTTGTTATAGGAGCCAAACTGGAAAATCAGGACTACTCGGTACGTCATACTTTCCCCGATTGTGCTATCTTGGCTTTCGTACCCAATACGCACTTGCTCACCTCGGAAAGTAGGAGTGTATTGCCCACTACCATGTCGTTTGGCGATGCAGTGAAAGCTAGCAGTATTAGCAATGTGCTAATTGCCGCTCTACTACGCAATGATCTGACATTAGCAGGAAAAATGATGGAATTGGATATGTGGCACGAAAGCTATCGAGCGCATCTTGTACCACATCTACTACCTATACGCCAACTAGCAAAATCTAAAGGAGCATATGCTACCTGCCTAAGTGGTGCAGGGCCTACGGTACTTATATTTACTCCACGTCGTCGAATTACGGACTTGCAACTCAGTCTGCACGCTTTCGACAATACGGCATCGATACTTGCCCTAGAGGTGGAAGATACGGGAGTGGAAACTTTGATGGAGAATCATATCTTGCATCCGTAAACAAGCATAATCTATAAAAAAACAAAACCTGAGCAACTTATTGCTCAGGTTTTGTTTTTATAGCTAATTAGACTTGCTATCTTGTAGCCTATAGTGGTCGATATAATTATTATTCTCATAACGGAATGAGCCTGAAACCGTAGGAAAGTCCCCTTCATCTTGCGCTTTACCCGAATACGATCCTTCAATAAGTATAGTATAATTAGTATCGTCTCCTCCAGGATTTTTAGTCAAATAAAACTCAGTTACACTAATTGTACATGGGATAATTCGACATTCACCATACGACAAGGAGGCTGAGATAAAGCCAAACCAAGAATTCTCAGTATCAAACTGCCCTTTAGGACTATCCTTTTTGAAAGACCAATTAAGACCTACCCATGAGCTGGTTTCTCCTAGTAATTGCTGAGCATGCAGGCTGATATATATAGAATCTTTGCCAATATCACTAGTACTAACATCCATTAGCTCTGGTATAAGACTGTATTCACCCTTCACACTAATACTTATATAAGTAGCAGTCTCACCACAAGTATACATATTAGGTACTACCATATCGTTACCCGAAGTTACTGTTATAATTTGTTCTGCTTTTGCATTTTTAGTATAGTCATAACCAGCGATATCTACTTGTCGATCTCCGTCTTTGCAAAAATATAATGGAAGGCTGAATTTGCCTTTATTTATAGGACTTTGATATTTTGATCCTTCCACTGTATATATGATAACGCCCGTAGCTACACTATCCATATCACAGTTGAACAAAGCACCGGTTATTACAGAGCTTTTAAGTGTACTCGCTAGCTTCACCGTTCCCAAATTTATATCCTCGGTAGTGGTAGTAAACGGATGCTCATATATCAAGCAACTGCCTGTGGACAGATTATTATAGACATTGAGAGTTAGATTACTATTTCTAGGAGCTCTTCCAGTAAACCCTCCATTTATGTTGGTGGATATATAATATCTTTGGGCTTTGTTATTATTATCTACTATAACCAAAGATGCACTAGATAAAGGATATCCTTTCTCATCAGTCAATACCCCTGTCACATTCACAAAAGTATAAGGCAAGTCCAAGTTCCAAAACGAGAAATGATTTACATTACCTACATATTGGCTACCTTCCCTCTTTGCCACACCTTCTTCTTCCCATACACCGCGCTCTTCGTCGAACGACCACAGTGGCATATCCTCCGGTGCATCAGCTTGCATAGATGTAGGAATAGGCCATTTTGTAGCTACTTCTTTGTCGCTGGCTACTTGCAATACCGTTCCATCATTCGAAGTCAGTTCTACAGCCATCATACCATAAGTAATTAGAGCTTCCACGTCGCCGTTTTTTCTTATTGCTGTAAGATTACCTGGCATCTCCAGCGAAATATTATCGCTAGAAGGGTCGAGCCAGCGGGCTGCTACATTAACATCTCCTTCGTAAGCAGTCTCTTTACCGTCTGCGCCAATTGACACTATTGCATTGGCAGGAAAGCTCAATTGCAAACCATCTGCAGTGCTTAGCACCTTTGCTTCGGCACTTTTGAAACTACCTATCACTGTTTTAGGTAACAGTTTAATTCGCACAAATTCGGACTTGCCTTCTTCTCCTATCCAAGTACGGATTCCAGTAAAATAACCCAAATTACTGACTGTAATAAAGGAGATACCTTTCACTAAGGTAACATCATCAAGTTTAAAA
>JARJEC010065250.1:0-26464 GCA_030264575.1 Tachinus sp. AB-2021 | reverse complement strand
GACTCAACCTCCTATGACGCCCCTGTAATCTTGGTATGTAACTTCTTAAAATTTCATATCGTAAAGGCACGGGTACAGCAAACAATTACGTGAGGCTTCATTGACTCCGAATTTCTCATGAATATAGGATTGTAACCTTGAAGATTAAAGTTGCTATTATCTTTTTCACGAGACAAATTTTCCAACCTCATCATTCTACGATAATTTTTCATTTCAAATTAAATTTTCTCTCGTTCTTTGTATTAATTCATTATTCAAACGTAAAGTATAAATAATATTGCTATTTTTACGTGAAAAATTACCGGGAGATGATTTGGTTGGATTTTTATTTATTATGTTGATTAATTAGCGAGGTTATGTTGCAGTTGACATGATAATTCTTTAGTAATCTGAGGCAATAACATAACCCCAAATGTCGAGTTTTAATCGAATCAAATCGAACCAAAATTGCTGATTTATAAGGTTTGTGTGTCCCTCCGTATACAAATTTCCCTTTTTAAGTGCACTAATATTTATTTATTTAAGCTTAAAGTCCTTATATCTTGCGGTGTCTGACTATAATGCACTAATAATTAATTTGTCGGAATTACAGATAATGTTAATAAGGAAAATTAAATTATATTGTTAGCCAAGATAATAGCCCGTATTTTATTTTTGTTGAATTTGTAATTTTGCAGAGTCACCCGTGGTTTGAGGGTGTTGACTGGGATGGTATTAGGGACAGTAATGCTCCGTACATCCCTGAAGTTTCTAGTCCAACTGACACTTCCAATTTTGATGTGGATGATGCAGATATTCGAACGTCCGATGCCGTTCCACCAACATCGGCCAACTCCGCCTTCACCGGTTTGCATTTACCCTTTGTTGGTTTCACATTTACTCAAGAAAGGTAATATTTTATTTTTATTTATTGACACTTTTACTATTATCAGAACAAGCATTGTAGATATTATACAGTTGTAACCCGGTTGGCGCATACGTGAGCCAAATTAATTGTTTGTTAATTTTTCAAGGTTCTGCTTATAAAAATTTAATTGCTATTGACATATATATTTTGTTACACAATTAACGTTAAAACTTTTTCTTTCAAAGTTGTATATCGGATTTGGGAGCACTGCAGGGCGGTAAATCAAATACAGTGAATAAACAGAACAAAAAGAACCAAGGTGGGGATATAATGTCTCTGGCGTTTACGCAAGAACGTGAGGTGGACAAACGGATGTCTCCGGATGGCACGAGAAAGCTGCAAGATGAGATCAATGTATTGACGAAAAGGAATGGAGAATTGGAGTCGCAACTTAGAAGTTTCGAATCAACCGGCAACCAATCAAAAGACACTATTAATGATTCCGTAGATGGAATGGATAGTGAGTTTTTTACATTTTTTTACTAAAAATATTTGATCCGTTTTCTTGCTTAATTATTGTATACTTTTCTTTTTATTATTATGATTGCTATGTTGTTAAATTAAGAAAATGTTTGTTAGTTAAAAAGTTTAATAACTCCGCAGCCTTCTCGGTCTGACGTGTATTATGGGCAATTTTGTCATATATACAGTTTTGCTCATATAGATCTAGTACAAGTAGTTTAGATCTAGTAATTTAATTATCTAAAATTGTTTGTTGTAAAGGTGACTTTTCATATTACCTAACCTATTGACAAATGTCATTTTAATTATAAATCAGTGTGAATCTAAAGACCTTGTTACACAAACCAAATATGTTTGTACTAGATTTATGTGAGTCTACAACACGTGTGTGATGAAAACTGAACATGATAAGGGGGGCCGAGTAAAAGTTTTTACATTAAGCAAACATTATTTTCATTAATGAATGGTTTTAGCCTAACATAACTTTAAAAAAAGTATGGATTTTTTTGTTGATGTGTTGATTGTTTCTTAGGCAATTTGAAAGACCAAGAACAAGTTGTCAGATTATTGACCCAAATGAAAGAAGGTAACTTTAATTACCTTTTTGAAGTTCACTTCTAACCTAACAAAAATTTGGCCGCTTATCATAACCTTACAATTATTAAATTAAATTACAGCTTTTCATTGAAATCAAATTAGAATCTATTTTGCTAGAAATAATAAGTCATTGCATGTAATTAAGGTTTTTTATTGGTCATAATTGAAATGAAAAATGTCTGCCGCAATTTCAATCTACCTACAAAATTGCAACAGTGTTTTTACTTATTTGGCGTTGTTTTTTAAAAAGTATTACGTTTGCACATTTAAGGCGGCTGCACAATTGCCAAAAAACAGAAAATGGAGGATGTTGGCTGCTCAATTTCGGATATCTCGCCTATAATGTTAAAACAAATTGGACAAATTTATTACATATTAAATGATAAATATTGTTTATTTAATATGGATCATTCAAATGATCGATCAAATTATACAATTATTTTGGCAGGTTTGTTTACATTATACGTTGCACTCATCAGCAGCGAATCCACTCCCAGTAAGCAAAGTTAAAATTTGGCCGTATGGTTTACGTCTCGTTCTTGGGCTACCTTAAAATGTTGTGCATGATTACATAAATAATTCAAGTTTCTTATTTTTGTACCATTATCGTACAATTGTGCAACCGCCTTTAGATGTCAAACTAATTTCCGATTTACTCGTTTTACAGTGTGATAAAATGATAAGAAACGTAACTTTCTAGTAATTTATATATGAAAACATTATATTACTTTTTTATTTTACAGGTAAATTAAAGGATATGGAAAAGATAGTACGACTACTTAAACAGGAAAAGGAAGACATATTAAAAGATAAACAGGATTTACAAGATAAGCTAAAATTGCAAGACAAAGAATTAAAAGATGCGCTGGCGCAGAGAAAACTTGCAATGGCAGAATACACTGAAGTCTCCGATAAATTATCCGAATTACGACAACAAAAGCAAAAACTATCTCGACAGGTAACCTAAAAATAGTAATTTTACCACAAATTTTTAAACATTAGATGGTGTCAATTACGTTTTTTGATAATGGCGTAATCAATCTAACCTCAAATATTTACTTTTTTTTAACACATTAACTGCTGTACATATCCTCGGCATACTTTATGCATATTTATGATTTGGTCGTAGCATATATTGTACCGCAATCAACAACAAATCGTACTTTTTACTTTACAATCCATGTGTTTTATAATATTAGCCAGTTTGTACGGGCGATACGAGGAGAGTCATCACATGACACATCATGCACTGAAATATCACTTAACGTATAAACACAAATTTACGTGGTTTTCATATAGTTTTAATAAATGGCTTTGACACATATAGTAACATAACATTTTTATATATTCAGGTTAGGGATAAAGAAGAAGAACTCGATACGATGATGCAAAAAGTGGATGCCTTACGGCACGACATTAGAAAAGCGGAGAAGCTGCGTAGGGAATTAGAATCTAGGGTGGAAGATGCAATAGCGGAGGCAGGTAAAGAAAGAAAGCTGAGAGAACGGTCGGAGGAGTACTGCAGACAAATGCAAGCTGAATCGGACCGGTTACGAGTGCGCAATGAATTAGCCCCAAGAGATCAACAAGATAATCACAGACTTAAGGCTGAATTGGAAAAACTAGAGGTATTTTAACCTCGATATCTTAAATATTACTATCGATACTTCAAACCAATTTTTTTCAAAAAATTTAATATCACGTAGTTCATTCATTGTTTTAATTCTTATTTATTAGAAATTAGAATATAAACAATTAAAATAAATTTTATATCTTACAGGTCCAGTATAATGAAAGTCTAGCCCAACAACAAACTAGGTACAATTTGGAGGTTACATCCCTTCGGGAGCAGTTGCACGAGACAGAAACGCATCGAGATTTATTGGAACGCGAGGTATGTAAATCGCATCTATTAATGACGCACATGCGTATTGTATTTGTGACGTCTGCTTCCCGATATACAGGTACAATTATTGAAAGAGAAAGAGGAGAAGGCCCGCATGGAGGCTTTAGTAGATTCCGAACAAACGTTAGCCGAATTAAATCACCGGCACGATAGGGAGAAACAAATACTGTGCGAAGACAACGATAAGTTGCAGTCTAATTTAGAGTTTGTGAGTCTTGTTTTGTTATACGAATGTTTTCTTCATTCACACAGTTAGTTGCTGGTGATGGATATTATTAACACTTTGGGAAAAATCTGTTTGCTTTATTAACACTTGTTTCGGTGGCATTTTTCTTTTTTGTTGAAATGTTGAAAAGCTCATGCCATTTTTATTTTTAGTTGACCGAATCGATGGGTCGATTGCAAACGGAACGTGCAGCGCTCGAAGCCGAATACGAACAATTGAGGAGTAAGCAGGATAGTTTGGGGCAATGGGAGTCGCAATTATCGGAGATTATTCAATGGGTTAGTGATGAAAAGGATGCTAGGTCGTATCTGCAGGCGTTAGCAACCAAAATGACTGAGGAATTAGAATATCTTAAACATTCAGGTTTGTTTGAATATTATAATATAATATTATATTCACTAAGTACCACTTTTGCCAATATCGGATAAAGCACGAATATTTTACGGATAAACTATGAAAATGGATTTTACAATATACGGATATTCCGCTATAAATCCTCAATTAAATTTATATCTCGGATAGTAACTCTTTGGTTTATCAGACATTTGTAAAAGCTGATTTTCAGCTACATTTAAGTCACTTTTCTTTAATTTTTATTTCATTACTATTGATGCAATTAAGGAAATTTTGATTATTCAATTTTTCAGGTGTGACGAACACAGTGGGTGGCGGTGATAAGAATTGGAGGAATCGAAGATCGCAAAAGCTGGACAAGATGGAGCTACTCAATCTGCAAAGCTCTTTGCAATCGGAGATTCAGGCCAAACAAACTATAAGTGAAGATCTCAGTAAAACGAGGGCAGAGCTTTTAGCAGCTCAAAAGTAAGTTGTAATTTCTATAAATTACCTGTACTTTTTAAATGCTAGATTAAATACATGTGGTGCAAACTAAACTTGATTAAATGTTAAGCTTTATTAATAATGGCTTATTAAAAATCGGTGCAATTGTTTAAAATATAATTGTTGTTTAATGTTGTAATTTCAATCACTTAAAACATAATTTTGCTTTAGGGATTTGCGCGATTACAAACAACGAACGGATGCTTTAGCTTTAGATTTGAAACGAAAAGAAAAGCAAATCAAGGAATTGCAGCACAGGCTCGATTCTGGAGAAGGATGTAAGTATCTTTTACAAACACATATTTATTTTATATGCTCTAATTAAGCCCCATTAAGCAGTTAATATTTAAAACAAAAAGTTTGATTTTGTAATAGTTTGTATAAAAGAATAATTGATCGTTGTTCGCTCTACCATAAATGTAAGCACACGCATAAATTTTTTTCTGTTGCTCACTTTTTCAGTAATTATTAAGAGTGAACATGGAAGCTGTTCGAAATGTGATAACTCGATACCAAATCATAAATATGTTTATTATTAGCGATATCTATTTAAAACAAAAAGAATCTAAAGCTCATTTACAAAATTTTAATTGATATCATTAAAATTAAAAAAGAGGATGTGTAAACATCGCTATAACAAGAAATCCGGTCCGCAGAGCATAGATCGTTGATTATCAACTTTTATTGCTGTTAATGGTACAAGGGCAAGGTTGTTGCCATGCAAGAAGACGTAGTCCAGTTGCATGCACAGCTAAGCCGCGCTTTCTTGACATACCTTTTTTTGTTGATCAAATATCAAATTTGAAAATTCATTAAATGTAATGATTGGTAGTGAATTGTCACATGACATATATTAATACAGATAACTAAATCAGTCATCTAATAAAATCAAACTTTCACAATACTGCACCCACTCAATTATTATTCTGTTTATTATTATTATTATTATTATTATTATTATGAGTGGATGCAGTGTTTTTATATTAGCACTCCCAGGTATTAAAAAGGTAGGCGATTGGTAACAGTGCTTTTTTTATATTATGTGTGTTCAGTGGGTTGGTGGTTGAGGCAGCTGCCCCTAGTCATCGGCATCACGTCGTGCTTCTGGGGAATCCTTTTACTATTTCTACGCTTGTACGGTTAAAACAAAAATACACACACACCGCCGCATACACACACGCAACACACGTGATTACATTTATTATACACACAAAATAAAAACTATCAATCTTACCCCTTTTTTTTGTTATTTAAGCTTTATAGTGAATATATTTTAGTTTTTTACTCGACCTGGTAAGATTTTTAGTTTATCTACAGATAGGTCCTATTATTATTATTATTATTTTGTTGTTAATCAATTTTCATTGTTTATTATTGAGGGCAAGACAATTGCATTGTTGCTAGAAAAATTTAACCTCGAAATGAATAATTTTTTTTTATCTGGCTTTAAAAAATGCCCTGGAGATAAAAATTGAATGAGAAAAAAATTATATAATTTTTTTCGTTTATTTTATTAGGGTAGGTACTCTATCTACTGCGTTTTTTCAACAGTAAACAGCATGTATGCTTGCGATAGGTTGTGGCTTGGGAGATTATTATTGCTGTGTTTACTCGTGTTGTTTAAACGAATAGATAAACCATACTACCTTTGCACCTGTAACTCCCTTTAAGGATTAAATATGTTCTGGAAAAGTTGGCTGTAAAATAGAACAAATGAATTGTTTGATAAAATATAACAGTGCCGCCTAAAGTGAGAAGCTGAAACTAAACAGATTGTTGTAATAAAACATTGTTTAAAAGCCATTATAGCAAAATGCCAAAAAAGAGCGGCACGAGTATAGGTGTAATTAATTTTTGTTTCATTCTCATTTTTGTTTTGTGTATAACTCATGTGTGGCAGTAATATTCAAACAAATTTTTTTATATAAGGACTTACTCATAAAAATATTTTATGACCCCCGGAATTATATGCACATGAGTAGTAACTAAATATATACCCCCGTGGCTACAAAGTATGAATTTTCTCTGCTGCTAATATATTGTAAAATAATACAAATTTTCTAGTCAATAATGCATTCGTGTCTGCTCCTAATTGTTATTAAAATCTTGACTAGCAAATTGTTGTAATTTAGCTCATTTTTTTACCAAAAAAATAAATAAATACATTCAATTTTATTTGGATTAATTTTGTTTTACGCCACAAAAGAAACTTCACTTTACTCGAAATAAAATCGACACCTACAATTATTCTTTAGGACCTAGACGTAGTCAGTTTTGAGTGTGTCTAAACAAATGTTTCCGTACACTGTTACATGCAGCGAGTGTTGGAATTTCATCGTTTCTACGACGTCACATAAAGGGTTCGTTTTAAATGTTTTTAAATAAAAAAAAATAATTAAAAAAATTAAAACCAAAATTGAGAGAGCTAGTGCCTTGAAAACAACCATTACTACTACGCTTTTTTTGTACATTTCAGCTTGGAGTGCTAATATTCATACTTTTAATTTTTAATCAACTCTCACAACACCCGATTTCTTTTTGTGTCTCACATTCATATCCGTCTTTTTTTGCTGCTAATACGTGTTGGTTTTTTTGTTTCAGTTTTGTTGTTGTTTTTTGTCTAATGTTATGGGTTACTAAATATTTAATTTGTTTGATAAGATTTTATTCGTTAACATATTTAGTAGCAACTTCTGTTTTGTTACTGGTCCAATGCTGCGAAATTGTTGGCTGTGCCCTTCTTTTTGTTATGCATTATTGCGAGCGCAGTAGATGCTGTAGTGAATGGATCGTAATTAGTTTGACAAATTTTGCATTCAAATCAATGACTTGTAAATTTATTATACAGGGTGTCCTTTAACTAAAGATAGTAAATAGTAAAATAACCGTTTAGCTGTATGAGAAATCAGAATATAACTATCAAAATTATATTTCTCACACTAAAATATATTTTTACCAAATTTTTGTCCAATATTAATTATTAGATTAATAAATTTTAACATTTAACGTATATTTTAAATGAGTAATAGTGCGTACAGACTTGCAATGAATTGGCGCAACAGAACCTTGTGTAATTTCGCACAGCAACTATCTACTATCTCGATTTACTCCATTACTGGACAACCATATATATAAATTTCAAAAATTGAATTAAAAAGAAAGTTTTAAATGAACAAAGAATCTCTGCATTTATATAATTTATTTATGATAATTATAAGTCTTTGTTTTAATTTTTCCGTTTCAGGTTGACTTATTTTTTTTATTGAATGGTTGTTAACCATGTGTACGTTTTTATCTGAATTGTTAAACAAATACTTTATTGTAATTATGAAACTTACCGTAGTTATTTATGGCAATTATAATAGACAATTGTTGCTGTTGGTATGAATTTATTGCTTTCATTTTTTGACTGTTGGTATACCTCATTTTTATCTGCATCTGAATCATAATAAAATATAATTATTGTAGATAATTATTACAGTTTTACCGATTGCATAAAATGTGTTTTGATTTAAATAAAAAGTTGCATATTGAATGGAATGTTTTTCAAAATAAAATTTTATGAAGCTAGAAATCAAGTCATCAATCACCTCATTATTATAACGTAATGTATTCAAATTTTTTTACCGACTAAACAAAATTACGTACTTATTAAAAACTACTCACCACCATTTGTAATTGGCCGATAATATTAAATACGCCGCTAAAGCTGTTTTGAGGTTATTATTAATACTGGTTGATATTAACACGACTAGTGGTTTATCTGAACTGAAAAATTGGAATACATTAAAACATTGTAAATATATTCGTGCCGTTATCATAATCACTGAACGACGCCATTTACATGCTTATCTAATTTTGCGCCGTGTGTTGTAGTGCTGGAAAGGCCCTCGTCGCAAATGAGCTATCTGGATCAGTTTCTTAAAGAGACTAATTCGAATCAGCAGCAGGCGCATCAATTGCAACACGCCATTCAGCAGTACGAGAGCGGCTCCATGCAGCAGTTGCTTTATCACGGCACTTCGATTGAATCCGAGGAGGGAGACATTGAAGACAATAGAGCTCTCAGTGTTAATAGTTCTAAAAGTAATCTGTCTGAATTGAGTACGGTGAGTTTATTCATTTGTTTGTTTTGGCAGCAATGCTCCATGTGTTTCATAACATGTTGATGATTTATTGCAAAGTTATTTTTATTGTTTATTTAATTTGTTTTAAAAATAAACACTTCTTCGGAATTGATTGAAAAAGAATTTGTACAATTTTTTTTTGTAATAACGTTAAATTTATTATATATAAATGTAATCAGTCAATATTGTAGCTATGCGTAAATGTAGAGAAATTGCTAATTTAAAAATATTTTAAAGTAACTTTGGTTGGGAAATAGCTACAAACGTGAGAACGGTCCGAGGTTGTTGCCATGCAACGAAACTTAATTGAATTGTATGCACAACTGAAACACTTTAAACGTTCTCCGTGCATTTTATTTGTCATATCGATGTTTGTTTGTAGTAAACATTCAGAAAATCCTAAAATATGCCGTGAAATTATAATACGATTTCTTTAATGACGTGCTGCTTTTAAAATAAAATTCTAAATTACGTCTTCAATTAAATCGTGTTTTAAGATGCTGTTTGTATTCTACCAGATATTAAAAAGACTACTGAAAAAAAAAATTGATCAATTGAATTATATTAAACTGATGTTTTTGTTAAGTCATTTCATTTGTTTATTATTAATTAGTCATTGCTGATATTCAAATGAGCTTAATGTTTATCAGTTTGACTAATTTATTATTGTGAAAGGTATTTTATTTATTCAATGAAGTTTATTTAGTGTTTTTTTTATTACAGCACGAGCAGCCATCGCCGATGAAACATAAAGCGCATCAGTTTTTGGTGAGGACATTTTCGAGTCCAACGAAATGCAGCCACTGTACGTCGCTAATGGTCGGCTTGATGAGGCAGGGTATGGTTTGCGAGACGTGCGCATTCACCTGTCATACAGCATGTTGTCCGCATGTGCCTAGCGTATGTCCTGTTCCGCCGGACCAAAGTAAGTTATCTATATTTAATTTATTATTAAATCACATTTTTACTCCAAGTGAAATTTTATTTATTTGCCGCTGAAAACTGAATTATATCTAACTTTAATGATATCATAAGCAGCACTGTCGAAAAGTTACATTAAGGAATTTTTGTTTCAGCAAAACGACCATTAGGTATAGATCCAACTAGGGGTATCGGAACAGCATACGAAGGATACGTGAAAGTTCCTAAAACCGGCGGTGTTAAAAAAGGTATTATAAATATTACTAAAATATTTACAGTGCAAGCTTCATAATCTTCCTGAAATATTTCTTAATCGTTAGCTCCCGCAACTGCATGTCATATGATCGTAGAAGATTACTACTGAAAGTCATTAGAAGAATTTACCGGAATCAGCATTAAACCAAACTATTATTATTGATGTAGATAAATTATTTTATAGAAATATAAATTATCACTCCACCGTTTTTTGCATTTGTTTTAAATCGCATTTTATATTCGATGAATTATTAATTTTTATTATTTTAGGCTGGATACGACAATTTGTCGTTGTGTGCGACTTTAAATTATTCCTATACGATATTTCACCGGATAGGAACGCCTTACCAAGTGTACACGTTGCTCAAGTATTAGACATGCGAGATCCCCAATTTAGTGTTAGCAGCGTTAAAGACTCTGATGTCATTCATGCTAATAAAAAGGACATCCCTTGCATTTTTAGGGTAAGCAGTTTGTTAATGACAGTTATTTAATATTTAAGGTGCAGTTTCTACTGCATTTAAACGCAGCGATAAAACACAACAAATTACAAGCTTGCGATTTATTGCTAGACCGCATACATTCATGTCGCATATCATCAAATATTGCTATTAAACGCTGCATTTACTCTCGCACCATTAAACGCAGTAGATTTTAAACTAGTTTGTAAAAAATCTAAACCGTTTGAAGCATCAATGAGCGACATTTAATAGTTTTGATTATTAACATAAGTTGATTACAATATTTTTAACATCTTAGTATTAGTATTTGATGGTTTTACCCAACTGGCCGTCGACCAAAATGTCAGTCCTTCAATCGTGTTTATGTAGGTATATGTGTGTTAAGGCTTGCTACTCTAAATATCCAGAGCGCCTATAATTTTATTAAATCATTACTGTGTAGAATGCAATTATGTAATTTTTTCACGGACTACTTTGCTTGCAGATAACAACATCGTTAATGGAACCACCAGGACCTCGCAATTCCATGCTGATGTTGGCCGATTCGGAGGGGGAGAAAAACAAATGGGTCGTTGCCTTATCTGAACTTCATCGAATTATGAAACGGAACAATTTGCCTAACACTACCGTACTAGTAGCTAGAGAATTAATCGATAACTCTGTGACATTATTACGTAACGCCCTCAGCGGCTCTATCATCGATCCCGATCGAATTGTTCTGGGTACCGAAGAGGGATTGTTTTGTGTGGATTTGGATAGTAAAGGTATGACGAGAAAAAGTATGTTTATATTCTTGCAAATTTTCAATTAACGACAATTGACATTAACATTTTTAAACGTTTTTGAATCAAATTTATTTTTATTTCTTTTGTTCAATTTTTGAAGTTTTAACAATATACCCTACTGTAAGGCTTTCGCACGATCGGGTTTTTGCCAGTCCGGTTGGTTTGATGAATGTTGTTGTAATGCGAGTTGCGGTTGCCGGTGTGGTGGACTCAACAAACTCCCTATGAGGTTTGTTGCTGTTTGGATTCAGTCGTCCCAAACTCAAACTATGACAATACTGTTGCCCAGAGCTATAAAACAATTTTTAGTCTATGGAGAATCAAAAATATAACCAACCGAGACAGTCCTTACCCCATTCTTTACAAGTAGTCTAAGGTATTTATTACATTTTTTTGTAAATTTTTGACGCTGATTCATCATGTCATGTTTTTCTCGATTCGAATTTTTAAAATTTTGACAGTTGCATGCCTGACAGATTTCTCTACAATCCAAAAAAATATTTTATTTTTAGGTAAATATTTACATCGATTAATTTTGCTTGCAGAAATTGCTAGAGTTGGAGAAGGTAAAAAAATCTACCAACTGGAATATATTCCAGAGGAACATTTATTGGTTGTGATAAGCGGAAAGCAACGATACGTACGTTTGGTACCAATCAGAGCGTTGGATGGCGACGATACGGAATGGATTAAAGTGGCGGAAAGCAAAGGTTGTTCCATGTTTACAGTGGGAACAATCGGAACAGCGCCCAATTTCTTTATTTGTGTAGCGGTTAAAAAACAGGTAATTAATGCTTTTGTAACATTAATTTTTTATTTAATTGTTTTTTTTTTTGCAGCAAAATACGTCGATAACTATTTACGAAATTACGAGAACGCGTACTAGACATAGTCGTTTGAGAGAGCTTCAATTGCCTATCTGTGTACAATCATTGCAGTTGTTGTCTGATGGAAGATTGTGTGTTGGTTCACCATCAGCGTTTACCGTTTATAGTTTGCAAGGAGACTATCCACCGATTTGTACGTAAAAATTTATTTTGAATTTACGTTTTCTACTGACGTTATAAAGCTAGCATTTGTTTGATCTCCATTTTTGGTTGCCATTAACACTTTCACTGCAATAAGGATACATTCATCCCTCATATAATATTGATTACTAATATTATTTATATTCTAACTCTGAGTACTTTTCCGATAGCCGTACGTCACAAATTTCTATGATTCATAAATACATATTTGCACACCTATTGTTCATACGCTTTCTTAACGTTACAGCAAAAGGGCAAATGGTTTGACACATGCGATCTCAAAAAAGTCGTACTGTCATGCAAATTTCATGCTGCTCGTCCATTTTACTAAGGACAAGTGGTACTTTTACCACTCTTTGTGAACGGATTAATAAAAATTATATCAACTAATTTGTATTGAACGAGATGTCAATGGAAATCAATTAATTTTGATGTTATAAAGTAAAATTTTCAAGGCTTTCACAATAACTTTTAATTTGCCCAATTTATTTAGCAAATTTTAACATTTTAGCTTTATTGCATCCGGAAAATCCTCTCCAGACTACATTATCATGCAGCACTGTCGAAGCGTTGCGTGTAATCGAGTTGCCGAGGAATGAATACCTTCTGGTGTTTGGAACACTAGCGGCCTATGTCGATCGTCATGGACGTCGATGTCGGGACCGAGAAATCATGTATCCAGCCGTCCCATCGGCTTTAAGTAAGTAAATTTTGTCTTTTTAATAAAATACGAACAATTCAATATTTTTATTTTTCGATCCTCTATTTTGTTGTGTCTCCTGGATAGAAAGAAATAGACGTGATACTTGTTGAACAAAGCTTTATACTTGATTCTTTAGTTGAACTTGAACATGGAACAAATTCAATTAACATGAACATAATTCACTAAATGCAACTTATATTTCTTGCTAATTTTTTTGCAATTTGCAGGTTATAGAGATGGCCATCTAATTATATACAGTGAAACTCACATAGACATATTCAATTGTGCGACCGGAGAATGGGTTCAAACGTTGAATGTGAAAAAATCGAGGCCGCTCAACGAGACTGGAAGTCTTTCCCTGTGCGTTTTGCACGATTTAGTGCACATGTTGTATCTCTCAAATATTCATCAACGCGAGGTATTGAATTTGGATAATATGGTGACGTTGGATCGGGACGGTAGAAATATACAGAGGCCAAGGCGGCGATTCTCGTTACGGGAAGGCAACAAGTCGCAAAGAGTGTAAGCATTTTTAACACATTGACAACAATATTTAAATATATGAACTGAATACGATGTGAAATGTAAAAATATTGTGTGGTTCATTTTTTAAAAAAGTTCTGTTTGTAACACTGATTTTGTTGAAAAAATCAAGTGTCTGCGAAGTAAATTAAAAAAAAATTTATATTAATATTTTTAAAATTTTATTCTGTTTTTTGCTGCATTTTTAATAATCCACTAATTTTTTTGAGTGTTAATAGTGTGTGTAATTTTTAGTAATACGGATCGCCGGTCGAAATTAATATCAGCACCAACAAATTTCAATCATATAACGCATATGGGACCAGGCGAAGGCATCGAACGACAGAGGTTAATAGATCTCACAGCAGTCGCAATGGTTTCTACTCCTGACGCCCCACATCCTCCACAGGTTCAACCGAGAGTGAGTTTACTTTTTAATTGTTTCTAGAACGTATTTAAACTTTTCAGATGATTAAAAAATTCATTATTTATTTTTATTTGCAGCCAACAAAAGCGGCACCTTTGCCACCAAAACATGGAGAAAGGAGAAGACCAGAAATATCAAATCCGACGCCTATACGAACAACGTTTCCTGCCTACAATGGTGCTAGAAGGGCCGCACCTCCACGGCCTCGCGATATGCCACCAGCCTTACCTAGACCCTCTGACACATCACCATCACCCGATCCCGCTAGCTTAGGTAGCATGTCATCGCTTCACGACATGATAAAGGTAATCTGAATCATTTAATACTTTTTCATCGTTTTCCGCAATTAGTACCAGAAGTTATATTTTTTCAATTAAATTGTTTTTTTAATATGAATTGATTTCTCGGTATACTAATAATATTTATTTTAAAGGGAACTGAACGAAGCAGCAGTCCACGCCATTCGATCGCAAGTAATAACAGTTCAAATTTATCGACACCGCCATCTCCGCAAGCCGATCACCACCACAGTTCGAGTTATGATAGCTAAAAAATAATACCCAAACCAATAGTCACTCCGTATAGCATACGTAGTTTTTAATGAATTAAAAAACGATATCGTATTATATAAAATCGATAACCTAACGAATATTCAATTTTAATTTTTGCATCACATTAATGTGAATGTATTTAGTTACCTCAGTATATTTCATTTCGTTAATTATTATTATTATTTAATTTTGATATCAAAATTATATCACAAAATGGCTTTTGTACTTAATTGTATATTTTTGTTTTTATACTTATAATAATAGCTTATATACGAGAAAGTAATTTAAAAGATTTAAAAAAAAGTGTTTCTAAACACTGCATTAATATAATAGGAGTCAATTACGTAGTCTTTTGAGCAATATTTTTAAAATCAAAAGAATTTTTATTTATTATTATTATTATCAATCAATATTTACTTATAGATTTTAGTCATATTTTGTTTGTTTTACGAATCTACATAAATAGATTTTTTTGAAAGTATTTATATTTTAATTACATATGTACGGTTTTAATATTGTTTTTGTATTTATTATTTTATATATATATATATATATTTGATGACGATGAAGTGACGATATTTTTTATTAGTACAATTTTAGTTTTAAACTATACCATACAGTGAGACAATATATAAAAAGAAAGATGTTTGTTCCGTCGTAACAGAATTTATGAAGAAAAAATAACAAAAAATGCTGTATCCATGTTAGATTTTATACCTTTTTCCCCTTGTTATTATAGTTACGGCATCAAACATCGTTGAGTAGATGGCAATTTGCAAATTACAAAGCGTGTAGGTATTCAATTATTAAATTCGATAAATGCGCTGTAAGTATTTTAATTTCTGTGGTGCCTCATGTGTTGGAAATTTATATTTTTTCTCAGCTTGACATTTGTTTCCGTTAATACAGATTCGAAGGCATTTGTAAAGTATATATATATATTGAAATATTTATTTTAATAATATAGCAAATTATATTAACGAGTATCATAATAGTATTATAATTAATTATAACGCTTCTATTTTTTGGGGCAATACTGTTTTGTTTATTTTATTTGTTTTCGTGGAAAACATTTTTATTGTACTCTTGTGTGTAATGAATTTATATTGTTTCGTTTTGTTCATTGTACCTTATAAGGTATGAGATTCTATGAGTTTTCTTTAACATTGTATAATCTTGCATCTACTGTATTAAAATATTAAATATTATAAAAACAATCACTTCCTGCGGCAATTTTTTTAGTATACTTCATTGCACACGATTCTATGATAACTAGACGCAACGTTCATTCAAAGGTAAAATGCACCTGCTTAATTTTTCTCGTATTAATTCCAATTGCATGTATTATATCTATAAACACATCAAACAAACAAGGACTTTATTTAAAATGCAAAATAATATCGCTAGAAATTATTTTATTTCATTGCTGAAAAACAATTACATATATACAATAAATTATCAATTCAAATACGAGAAAATATTACCCTATAGTGATCGAACAACTTTTTAAGTATGGAATTCTTTTTGTACTCTTTTAACAGCATCATTAAGGCATATACTAATTATTGTGATATGGAATTAATATGGAAAACATTTAAACTCATTTTTTAGCTTTGCAAACGATATTAATGGAAGCAAATTCTGCTCCTTTATCTTTCAACATCTTTTCACTGGCAACCCACAATTGTCGTCCAATCTCATCATCAAATTTATATTTTGAAACAAATCGTTTGCACTCCCTATAAAAATATCCGGATTCATTGTCCAACGATTCATCCGTAGCACAAAAAATTGTAGTTTGCGATCCCTAAAATTAATGCAATCATTTGAAGTTTAAAGTAAATATAAATTTAAAGTTATGTTATGTTTAGTTAAATCGAAGTAATTGTAAATATATTTACAAATACTATTATTGTTAAAAATGTACGTACTGTGCATTCTAGTAATATATTATTTACCCATTCAGGACATTAATAATCTTAACAGTTTGATTGATGAACCGAGACCGACTTTTAATACCATATGCACTACGTACGGGTACCAGAACCACGTTATGAAATAGGCAGCTAATTTTTGAGAAGTACAGCATCCGTGCTGAATGGGTAAACAACCTTTTTTGTACATTATATACCTTTCCCTATTTACCATATTATGGTGTCTGGTTACTTTTTCTACATTACGTATTTTAAAATGATCAATTAATTTTTAGCTTGATTTTCATAATGTATATTGCATTATTAATTTTATTACCTGTTTTTTATTCCTCATAAATAAAAACGCTATCGGAATGGCGAGCAACAACCTGATAACATTCTTCAAATTATGCCTGAAAAGATTGGTGTAAACCCAGCCCGGGCATAACGAATACACTTTAATATTCGAATCGTACGTCCTTTTAGCTAATTCACGTCCAAAATACATCATAGCCAGCTTTGAATCGGCATAGGGATTTTTAATCTTCCTATTCTCATAATTCAAATCATCCAAATCGATATTGCCTTTTTGATGGAGCAGCGAAGAAACATTTATAACCCGGCTTCGTTCGGATTTCCTCAACAAATCGATCAATAAGTGGGTGAGCATGAAATGTCCCAAATAATTAACGCCGAAATGTATTTCAAAATCATCGTCCGTCAATATTTTTTTACTGTTCGGATATGACAACCCAGCATTGTTTACTAGAATATCGATTTTATCGTAGCGTGCTTTAATTTCGACGGCGAAAGCATTAATGGATGACATTGAAGCAAGATCTAATCGAACAAAATCCTAAAAATAATGTTGTAATTGAATTAAACTTTATAAATTTACTGTTTACCAATTTGTTTTTAATTTTGAGCTCCGTTTCAAGTTTGTTTATAGCGTCCAATGCAAGAGTCTCGTTGCGGCTTGCAAAAATTACGTGTGCACCGCGGTTCGCTAATTCTTTGGCAGTTTCATAGCCGATGCCACAACTGGCTCCTGTTATTAGTACAATTTTGCCATCTAATTGGACCAGATTCTTACATTTTCCCCATTTGCTTTCTCGATATTTTCGAATGCCATAAAGAATCACCACAGTTGGAACTGCATAGTATATGATGGCTTGCATCATTTTTGCAACCTTTGATGACTTTATTTATGCATGTATTAATATTTATAAAAACTAAAATTTTGATATAACCTGCAATTCAAACGTCTACAGTAGCAGCTGAAGTTTTGTACAAATCAGGTTTTTCCGAAAACAGCCGAACGAATTGCGTTGTTGCTAGTTTCTTAGTATTCAAATATTCAATGTTTTTAATTTACAAAAAGTATATTATAATTATGCAGTACAATTTTCCTAATTTTTTTATTTTTATTAATAATTATAAGATATTTTAGTTTTTTTGATAATTGCAAAAACGCCAAAAACAAATTATATTTACATGGCAACAATGCTCACTAATCGGATATTTCCGATAAAAATTTAAAAACCCTGCAATTTCATTTATGTTTACATTTTGCTTAGCGACTGCGCTGCGCAATGCGCATTTCACCATTTTATGTAAAATTAATTGCGCCAGTTTTATTAATGCCGCACTGATTAACTCCCACGATCAACTCTTGCAATTCCATTAATGTATTTTTTATTAAACCAATTTTTTTTTCTTATATTTATGTATCTACATGTGTTTTAAAAATTTGAATAGCGGTTTTTATTAAATAGGTTAGGGTTAGAACAATAAAATTTATAATATAACTTGATTAGCTATTTTTTTACAGAATAGGCTTGATTATGTCTAATTTTAAAGATAGAATTGTTATATTAGTCGATATGGATTGTTTCTATTGCCAAGTCGAAGAAAATTTAGCCCCAAATTTAAAAGGCAAACCAATTGCCGTTGTACAATACAATGCATGGATGGGCGGAGGGTAATATGTAATATTATATACATCTTAATGAAAATATTTAAATTTGTTTAATAATTCTGCAGAATCATTGCTGTAAATTATCCAGCTCGTGATAGAGGTGTGACTAGACATATGCGTGGTAATGAAGCGAAAAAACATTGTCCCGAAATAGAACTTGTTAGAGTACCCAATGTAAGAGGCAAGGCTGATCTAACGAAGTATAATCATTCAATTAAATCGAGCAAGTTATGATTTTAATAAATTTTTAGATACAGGGATGCCGGTAAAAAAGTTGCCGAGGTTTTGCAAATGTTTACAACGCTTTTAGAACGTGCATCGGTGGATGAAGCTTATTTGGATATTACCGAAGAAGTTAATAAAAGATTGCAAAGTTTGCATAATATCACTTCAGATTTGTTGAGAAGTACCCATATTGTAGGATTTGAAAATGTCAACGAATTTTTATATCAAATTTACGACAATGAAGATATGAACGAATGTAATTTAAAGTTAGCCGTTGGCGCTGTAATTGCCGAGGAAGTTAGAGCCGCTGTTTTTGAGAAAACTGGTAATTATATTGCTCAATTGTTTACTCTTCATACATAAAGATATTTTAGGTTATAAATGTTCTGCTGGAATAGCGCATAATAAAACGCTTGCAAAATTAGTATGCGGACTGCATAAACCCAATCAACAAACTGTATTGCCGAAAGAAGGAGTTCCAATTTTGTTTGAAAATTTATCAGTGAAAAAGGTTAGAAGTTTGGGAGGAAAATTTGGCGATCAACTGTCTGAAAAATTGAACATAAAAAATATGGGCGAATTGATTCAATTTAGCGAACAAGATTTACGCAACAAATTTGATGATAAAACAGCGTAAGTATTATTTAATTAGCTTCTAAATAAAATAAATTGTATTATATTTTACATTTTAATTGATAGGTCAATAAAGAAGGCATTCAGATGATTTAAATTAATCGAGATATTTTATAAAATTGTAATTAATTAATTTATTTGTGCATTTACAGTTCTTGGTTATATAATATAGCGAGAGGTATTGATTCAGAACCGGTGACCATACGCTTGGTTTCAAAATCGATAGGATGCTGCAAAAAATTTCCGGGTCGTACGGCATTAAAAACAAACGAATCGATAAACCATTGGCTCAACGAATTATCGATTGAAATTTCCGAAAGATTGGAAAAAGACACCGAAGAAAATAACCGCAAACCGAAACAGATGGTTATAAGTTTTGCACAGCAAGTCGGCAGAAAAGACGTTTCCAGCACTCGCACAATCGCTTTAAATTCGTACGAAGTTGATCGCATCAAAGCCGACGCTTTTGAGGTTATCAAAAAATGCTGCCAACAAAAAGATGGCGGCTTTTGCCTGAAATTTTTGGGCATCAGCGTCGGTAAATTCGAAGAAATCAAGAGCGGCAATAATGATATCGCTTCGATGTTTAAAAATTTATTGGAACAATCGAAAGTTAATGAAGAATCCGAAAATAGTTCATTGTCTTTTAATAACGCTCTAAAAAATGAAGAAGTTAATGAAAACAATTTATCGGTTTTGCCAACTGATTTGTCAAATAATAGCGAATCAGATGAAAAAATTGTTCAAAGCGATGATTCCAACGATTCAATATCGGGAGAAATGAAAGCGGAAAGTTCAGGACCGTCATTTTTCCAACAATATTTAGGCGGAATAGAAGAAGAACCTACAAGAAATTTCGACACATCATTAGTGCTCGATACTAACGATGGCAGTTGCAATGATGATGATGCCGATATTGAAACTAGTGTCGTTCCAACAACCAGTAGCGATAATTTCAATCCCAGAGATTTTGATAAATTGTGTCCCGATTGCAATAAAAAAATTCCCGTTTATGAAATGGTTGCACATATGGATTATCATTTAGCGTTGAAAATAGTCCGAGACGAAGCAGACCTTTACAAACCGAAACCAATTAATAATAACGTTAAAGTGATTAACAAATCACCAAATAAAAAAAGTAATAAACGTAAAAATGATAGTAACAGTATGAAAATGACCTCTTTTTTGCAACCGAAAATTGGCGAAGATGTGGCTACCAAGACATGCTCGGAATGTAATAGAAAGGTTCCCATTGAAGAGGTTAATGATCACATGGATTATCATATGGCAAAAAAGTTGCATTTGGAATTGAATCCAGTGATTAAAGTACAATGTGATAAAATTAAAGTTTGCGATAAAAGCGACAAAGGAATCTGCAAAAATAAGAAACAAGGAATTGCGTCGTTTTTTAAAAATATTTAATGTCTATTAAATCTGTTTTGTAATTATATGTGAATACATTTATTTTTATTAATTTATTTACAATTGTTTTTATTTTTGACGAGCCAAACGCAAAAAAACAATTTTCATTTTTTACCAGAAGAAATTCAAATTTACGTAGAGACTTAAATTATTTATAATGCGAACTAAAACAACCGAGTATATTAAATATTTAAAATACAAATGTATAAAGGGTATTAAAGAAAATACTAAAATTGTCAATTGTCATTTGGGAAATTATGAATTTCACACACAATTTGATTCCACAAATCGATATGATACGGAACAGTTTTGTCAACCAAATCAACATTTGGTTGAAGCACAAAGTCCTTGGAGCATATGTTCTTGGTTTTATCGAAACTGCGCATAAACTCAACCGGATTTTTGTATTTCCCCAGCGTCGTAATGTCCCTTTCAAAAATCTTCATCACCTTTTGCGAAAAAATAAATCTAGAAAGGAAAAATATTGTTTTAGATGACTATATCTAAAAATCAATGTTTCTGGTCCTATTAGCAAAAAGAAAGTTGGCGTTTCGAATTGAAAAAACACTCCGCATTAAATCTCTAGCAATACGACTTTCAATTAAAAATAAGTTTGTAGACAGTTTTTTGCGCTTTACTCAAAAACTTTGGACCAGGCCCTATTAAACCAATATTTAGGCATCAATTTACATTACATTGGGCACTAGTTTCATACCCCTATCGTTATTTTTTAAATCTTAATAAATGAGTATTACATAACCAAAAACTTTGAAATAAACTTAAAAATGAAATGTTTGTAAGGAAATAAGTCCACACCTTTTGTTATAAGTTGCGTAGCCTTTTGGCTTCACTTCTTTCACATCATGAGTTTTGTCTCTTAACCTGAGCATGTCTTCTAATTTTCTGCCGGTTTTAGAATCGAACATGTAATTGGGACTGGCATTCTGCAATTTTGTGTAAACTCTATTGTAAGTTTTGCGCAGCTCTTTCATATAGTCCTTTAATGGCAGCGCTTTCATAAACTGTTCTATTATTGACAATTCCCTGAAAATTAATTCTTTTGTTGCTTCAGAAAATTGTATTCAAAAATATTACTTGCATCCGTGGCAAGAATAAATTCCTTCCAGCTGCTGAGTTCTCAGCAAATGGTGACATTTGAATAGTATAAACAACACCATTTGTTTTTGTTCTTCGAATTCCTTTATTTTTTTCTTATTATCATCCTCTTCAAACTGCTTCTTCATTATATCCCGCATTTTTTCATTTATTTTTTGTATTTCTTCTCTTTTTCTTAATAAATCTTTAGGCAATCTGCCTTGCATCTTCATTAATTTTCTAGTCTACAATGATAAAATAATGATAATTGTAAAAGAGGAGGAAAACTTTACGATGTATCCTCTCCATGCAGCTTGGATTTTGGTTGCCATCCTATTTAAATTAAGTATGCACATGTCCTGTTCGTGGCCAAGGATGTATTCGTTGTGGCGTTTTCTCACTAACCATCCTCGACAATAGCTCTGGATGGTTATCAAAGCATTGCGCTTGGTATTATACAATTTTTTGTTAAAATATCCCCGCCATGTTTTTTGAATAAGAATCGCGCATATTGTGCGGAATTTTGTGGATTTTGTAAACACACTAAAATCAATCAGTATAAGCTAATTCTATGTGTGTATGAGATAAATAAACAAATTACTTTTGCTTCCTCAAGAGTTCGGTTTCCAGACCATGCGCTAAGCTAAATAAATATTGTACAGACGCCATGTTTTTAAAAGGAATTTCACTGACATTGACAAAATTTGACAATTAATGATTTTTGTCTTTGAGAATGTAGTTACTTTTTAAGTGATAACTAACTCATTTTTAACGGCTACAAAATGTTAAGAAGAATGTTCTGAAACGCGAAGAAAACTACATTATGTTAAGGAAAACGTTGAATAAAAAAATAAGTGGTGTTTATTCGACGTAAAATGGTTATAGACGCGTTGAAACGAAGATAATTAAAAAAATAAGTTGTCTTTATTCAACTTAAAACGTTCTCAAACTGTTAAAAAAAGTTCAATAAATTGGAAGCGTCTACCAAAGTTATTATTGTTTTATATTTGTTATAACGTCGTCCTACGAAAAAACCGAAGCGATTTCAGAATTTGCAAGCTCAAAATCTATGGATATAGCAAATTTCAGCTCGATCGGAGATCGCCGGCCTCGATGACAAAAAAAAGTAAGGTTAGGTTAGGTTTGTATTTTTGTCATTTTGAAAAAAAATATCGATTTGGCTGAAAATTTCAAAATAGACTAATTTGAGGTCGCTAATTACGAATCCGTTAGAATTTTTTTTGAAAAGTACGTCTACTACCAAAGTTATCAATGTTTTTAAATTTGTCAAAATAGCTTTGAGAAAAGTTTATCTGAGTAACGGTCCTAAAAAAACAGACGTGATTTCTAAACTCGCAAGCTCAAAATTTATGAGTATTGCAAGTTTCAAATCAACATTATTAATGTTATTATGAAATACATATCGAATTATTAAAAAATATACCAATTCAACAAAATAAAACTCGTAGAATATGAACTAGAAAGAACTTCTAGATCACACTTATAGATAAATTTCTGCAACTAACTTCATGTTTATTTCATTCCAAATTCTAACCACACTTTCTCACGTTAAATTCAAACTGTTTCAAGTATAAATTATGATTAACTAGCAAACTACAATGGTAGTAACAGTACAACATTCTAATAAGCTTTTCATAGCCATTGAAGATAAAATAATAATCTACAGTGAAAGCAATGGAACCAGCGAGATTATAAAGCTGCCGGACATTATAGTGCCTCCAAATTTAAGCAAAGGACAAGAAGACGTATTACTGCAGGCATACAGATCCATAACATCATTATCGATATCTAAAAGCGGCGACTATATATTAGCCGCAACACAAAACAAACAAATCGTTGCATTCGATCATAGCAATCGACCTATAAAAAATTTCGTGTTGAATCGTGCGGCCAGCAAAGTGAGATTCACACCGGATGACGATATTTTAATAGCCGATAAAACTGGCGACGCATACCTTTCTTTATTAAACGGAGATAAAGAGCCGACGATTATTTTGGGACATTTGAGCATGCTACTCGATATATTAGTAACCGATTGTAATAAATTTATAATAACTTGCGATCGTGACGAAAAAATACGTGTATCGCATTATCCGAATGCGTACAATATTTTGAGTTTCTGTTTGGGACACAAAGAATTTGTTACCAATATTGAGGTTATTAACGGGGATTTAATTTCTGCGTCCGGTGATGGCACGATTCGGTTATGGAATTATCACAACGGACGGGAATTATTTTGTATCAATACTAATGATTTTGTTAAAGATAAAGAATTGATTGCTAAGTTTTGCAATAAAATGGATCAAGATAAAGTCGACGTAAAAGCTTTGCCGATTACCGACATGCAAATACACAGAAATTATGTCGCCGTTAGTTTATTAGACTTGAATTGTATACAGATATACTCAGTTCAAAATAGTGCTTATAAACACGTTCAGAATATTACTATAAATGAAATGTTGAGTTTTAGTTTCGGAAATTATTTATACGTTTTATGCAAAGATGCTTTAGAAATGTTTAGTTTAGTCGATGATGTGTTTGTTAGAAATACTAACAATAATTTAAAAAAATTCTATGAAACGAATAAATGTATTTTTGATAAATATTGTAATGATAACGATGTTTCCGTTTTGTATAAGCGGAAGTTTGATAATGTGCAGGAGTATTTGGAGAGGAAAAAGTTGCGTATGGAAAATAAATAAATTGTTGTCTGTGTTTATTTAACATTTTTTATTTATTAATAATCCTTGATCGTCGTTTTATGGTAAAAGTGAGGTGCTAGTTCTAGTAACCAGTCGTTTTTTATTACCGTTATATCACGCATGAAAAGTTTCGTTGTGTGGACTACTTCGCAGAATACAACCCTAAAATAATTTTTCAAATATAATTCAACCAATAAAACTTGTTTGATTAACTGGTGTTAAAAAAACCTAACCTACAAAAAAATGTATATGTTTAATATAAAAAATTACCATTGAGGCTGAACAATAGTATATAGAGCACTGTCGGGATGCACGTACAGCTCAATATCGCCTCTAACCGTTTTATAAACACCCGAATGATGTAAATAAGCCGCATTCGGAAACAAACCAGTAACCAAACATTTACAAACGGTCTCGGCGAATCCTACAAAAAAGCGAAATCGATAAAAACCAAAATCGGCAGCTATAATTATCGTATTACCATTGCACGATATTAAAGGGACATCGTAATTCTTTAAAACCTTCTCCAGGCGAGATCTAATTTCCACGACTCGTTTCATGCATTTATAATTGATAAAATTTCTATGGCAGAAACCTTTGTCCATATTGCTCTGCATGAAACCTATATAAACATTCAAATATGTAATCAGATCACCGTCTTCTACTTCAAAATTTCTTTTCTGTACGCGTGCTTTAATCGAGTTGGCACCTGATGCCGGTTTTGTAAATATCGTCTCCACTTGCAGCATCGATATAATCGTTAAAATCTCTTCGGAACAACCAAATTCGCCTAAAATGAAATTTTAAATTTATTTGTAATTCGAATTTAATTATCTACGGTAAAACTTGCTTTAGTATAAATTTTAAGAATTATTTGATCTGTATATATTTATAGTGCATTATACAAAGAAATAAACTTTTTGAGGTTATATCCTATACTTTTAGGAGATTATGACAAACAAATTTTAAAATTACGATTTATCTTTGTATTGCTCATATCCATTTTGTTTTCGAGTTAATCTTAATCTTACCTGAACACAATAAAACTTTAGAATACAACGGATCGAGCGCAAATTCAGCCATGTTGAAACCCAGTGGACTAGTTAAATTTCCTTGAATGTCGATGGCGTCTAAAGCGTAAAGTATCTCCAAAGCGCTTTTCAGATTCTGCACGGGCGGCGGACTTGGAAAATTAAATTTTATTATGTTGCTAATGCCCAACGCTTTTAACTGCAAGACGACGTAAGTTAAGTTGGTCCGGGTCATTTCCGGTGGCGTTGAATCGGGCAAATTTTCGCCATCTTCCTCGCTGTACAGTCTAAAAAAAGAAACAAAGCATCGATGAAAGTTGTAAAACAGAGTTGTAATTTTAACACGTTCACTGCGTGATTGGGAGACATTCAATTTGTACACAGTATATTTTGCAAACACACAACCTACAACGTACATAGACACGGACCTCGAGGTCGATGGCCAATTTAGTGAAACCCAACAAATACAAATACTACTATAAAAAAACATGCAGTGGTTACTGCTACGTATCACAAATACATATACATACAAACCTGTAAACCTTTCCAGATCTCATTCGGCCAGCTCTTCCTGCTCTCTGATTGGCCGAAGCTTTGCTAAGCGGTAGCACCACTAAACTATCGGTATGCGTGTCGTTATTGTACCACCTCAATTTAACAAATCCGCAATCGATGACTAAAAAATAAATCAATAGAAAATATTTCAATTTAAGGAGCGGTTTTGAT
>JARJEC010065242.1:0-11310 GCA_030264575.1 Tachinus sp. AB-2021 | reverse complement strand
GTATGATTTTGAGAAATAATTTCAAAGAATGACTCATGAGGCTAATAAGTCTATGTTCTTGCATTTTTTGGCGTTTATTTTCTTAGGGAAGGGAATGAACAATGATGAGAGCCATTGTGTAGGGTAATTATCAGTATCATAGATTTTGTTGTATTAAGAACATACCTGAGGTCAAAACATACTAAACAACTTAACATTGGGAGAAAGAAAAGAAAGCAAAGATGGATGGAAAGATAAGAAATAGAGAAAACGCTAACGGTTATAGGTGGAGATGGGCCGGGGACAGCATGTATTGTCGCAGCTTGACTGTGAATTCCACGAAGCAGAAACCAGCTCATCTGAAACCATAACCACAGCAAGAATCAGATGGAGGATGACAAGGACATGTAACATCAGGATTTGCGCAGAGAAGAAAACCGTTAAGGTAATACCATGCGCGAGTTATTCGCAAGGGCCACTAGATGAGGCTAAGACCTAACTACGTCCTAAAAAAAGTGATATCTAACTGGAACGATATCGCAGGCTAAAAATTAACGGGCTACAATGTCAGAGGAAGATATCTGCACACGATGTATTTACCTCTCGTTCTAATGCACCTTTTTATACTGCACTACTATTTTGTTTATTAAATAACGCTATTATTTTGCGTTATTTAATTAAGCTATTTGATTTGATACAATGAGTAAGAAGAGGATAGGCACACATCATATGCAGCGCGCTCTTTCTAACAGGTAATACCATGCGCAAGTTATTCGCAAGGCCTCACTACGTCCGAATCGTGAATATCACAAAAATGACGTTTTCTATGCAATGCAATACTTACCAACATAAAAGAAAGGAAAATAAAACTCAAAAAACATTATTAAAAAAAAGTTAAATAATATATACAATTTTAATCAATAAAAGTTAATTGTCGTACAGTAAAACTTCACAGGCTTCTCTCCAACAATTTGCAAGCAGTTTTAAACAATTCGGGATCGTACGCTTTCGGCGGCTCCACGTAAGTATCCTTCAAGGGCAAATTGCACAAATGTCTGCGTATTATTAAATCTCTACGCGCAGATAGGGCCCGCCTGTAAGGTCCTGCACTGGCAAAAAGTGTTTTTCTTATAGCCTGGTTTTCCCTGATAGCAACCTGCATTATAGCAACGGGATGGGGCACTTCAGAAACTTCCTGCTTAGCATCACCGCCGTTAGTCAGGGGCGCCGCGTCGTCCTCTTGCTTTATTCCATTTTCCAATTTAATTTTAACTTCTCGCAATTCTTTTTCTTCTTCGAGTTTGGCAAGCGAGTGTTTTTTATAAATCTCCTTGACCAATTCCTCGCCAGCCAGTTCGATGCTAATGCCGGAATTCACTAAAATGTTATAGCTTTCCCATCTTCTTTTGGCTGAAGTGACTGGTTTAACTCTGGGTCTTGATTCGGCCACCAAGCTGGCCCAATCTACTCCTAAAGCATCGCCCAGGCCCTTAATCCTGGCTTCCTCTTCCAATTCGTCCTCGGAAATTTCTTCGAAATCAAGGTCCATATTCTCTTCCTCAATCGATTCTTCTTTTATTGGTAATGGTGGGGGTTGTAGTGGAGATGGGGGTTTCTGCACTATATTTGGGGAGGTTTGGGAAACTTCTGGATCTGGTTTGGATTCTATTTCTGGTTCGGGTTCATTTGCCGGTTCTAATATTTCCTCGTCACGATTCAAAATTTCATCTGCATCGTCGCTTATTTCGCTGAGGTCGTCTGCTAAAGGTTCTTCGACAACGCAAGGCTTCTTAGCTTCAGTCACATTTTCCGGGGTGCCTTCGGCCGGACGTTTAATTGCCGTTTCTTTTTTGGGCTCCGCAATGGGTTCGGGAATTTTCGGTTCTACTGGTTCAGTTGGTCTTATTAAAGGTGGAGGTTCTTTCCTTCTAACTTCCATGTGGGGAGGGGGTTCTTCTTCTCTGTGCGATGTTGAACTTCTTGGTCTTGAATGATCCCTCTCTCTCCAACTGCCAGTTTCATTCCATCTTCTCCTGTCGTCGGTGCTCCAACTGTCCATGCTTCTGGCGTTGTAATGTCTCCAATCTTCTTCCATTGGTGGATGTTCGTGTTCTCTGTTTTCCCAATTGTCTCTGCTGGATTCCCAATCTAATGGGGGCCTGCGGCCCCGTTCCCATTCGTGTTCTGTGTATTCCTCGCCCCAATCTCTAGTTTTCATTCCTTGATTTTGTGGCGGTCTTGAATCTTCGCGATATCTTCTATGCTCCATATCGCGATCCATTTCACGCTCTCTGTCGTCCCATACTTCTCTGCGGGGACGCCGATCGTCGGCATATTCGGGTCTCTCTAAATTCATTCTTTCGTCATTGTAATGATCCATTTCTAGGTATCTATTGGGGCGTTCATCATGGCGTGCACGATCGTAAGGGCTGTCGTAACGCTTATCCTCGTGTCGGTGTTCCTCGCGCATGCGCATGTGGTAGTCGCGTTCGTGGTCTCGATCGTAAGGCCTTTCAATCGAGCGGTCGTAATTTCTGTCCATGCGATCTTTTTCCAATCTATCGTTGGATTTGCGGGATCTCGACCGGTTCCTAGCCGGAGATCTGCGATCGCGCTCCCTGGCCTGCCGTTCTTTTTCCAACGATTCCTTCCTGGCCGGCGGGATGCGGTCCTGCGGCAGCGGCAGCAACCGCTCCACTCGGTCACCCGTGGGCTTATCCAAGCCGCGATCGTCGCGTCTGTTGCGCTCCTTGGCGCGGCGCTGCTCTTCCTCTTTCTTGGCCATCTCTTTGAGCCGCTCGCGTTCGCGTTGCCTTTCCTGGCAGCGCGCCAACGCTTCTTCGCGCTCCTTTTCGCGCGCCGCCTCTCGCGCCACGCGACGCTCCCGATCGCGTTCGCGTTCTCTGTCGCGCGAATCGCGTTTGTCTTTGCCGCGAACATCTTTGCTGCGATCCCTGTTGCGCGAATCCGGCCTCTTTTCGTATCTCCTGTCTTTCGGAGGGCTCTTGTGCGTTTCTCTGCGGCTGCTGCTGCTCCCACTGCCTGAATCATACAAATATTAAGGATTAGCAATATTGTGCAACAACAAAATAATTCAGCTAAAATAAGCTAATTTGCATTCAAACTTTTCAACTTATCATTTTGAAATTATAGGCAAGTTTTAACGACACGTTATGGTTACTCGTAGTATTTGTGGTCGTCTCATTTTATTCATTAAAACAATTTTTTTTAGTTCGTCGTTTCCTTAATTTTGTTGCAATTGCAAATTTAATACGAAAAATTTATTTTAACAACATTTTAATCATTTGAACCAATTTTTATTTCGTCGTTTCCTTAATTTTATTGCAATTGAAAATTTAATACGAAAAATTTATTAACATCGTTTTAATCATTAGAACAATTTTGTTGGTTCGTTAATTTTATTACAATTGCATATTCAATACGAAAAATTTATTAACATCGTTTTAATCATTAAAACAAGTTCGTTGGTTCGTTATGTCGTTAATTCTGTTACAATTGCATATTCAATACGAAAAATTTATTATCATTTTAATCATTAAAACAATTTTGTTAGTTCGTTATTTTCTTAATTTTATTGCAATTGCAAATTAAATACGAACAATTTATTACCATCAATTTAATCATTAGCGCCCATTTTGTAAATTATGTTGTTTGTTATATTTTGATGCAATTGCAGTTTCGATACGACAAATTTAATCATTAAAGTTATTTTGTTAGTTTACGTTATTTTGTTAATTTTGTAGCAATTACAAATTTACCACAAAAACTTGATTAACATCAACTTAATCAATTTGGTTACAAATTTAATACGAACAGTGAGACCGTTGGAAAATAGATTAGTGGGAATGGTAAGTGGCGTGTGGCGCAGCCTCTGGGACCCCGAAAAATAATGCCATCAAAGCCGTTTTACTTCGTCAAAAAGATTTTTTCAAATTATTTTGAAAAACTGTATCATTCTCGGAACATCCATAACAAACAATTTTTTTTAAAAACCCATTATTTTAAACGTGCATTGTTTAAAGTTTATATTAACATTATTTTCCCGTGAAACATTCGAAGCAAACAACTTTTCGACGCAGGATAAAAAACGAAGATGAAATGTAAAAGATTTGCATAGGAATTTTTTCTATTTTCAAACCGGATTTTTTAAACTTCTTTTTAGTAAAGTAAAATTTTTTTAAAATTAAATCCCTGTTTTTCTTTTTCGTTTTTCTTTAATTTTATTAAAAAAAAAATAAATTTTGAAAATAGAAAAAATTGAGATGCAAATCTGTTTTTTTACTAAAAGAATTTTTAAAAATTCTATTTATAAAATAGAAAAAAATTGAGATGCAAATCTTTTTTTCCATTTTCGTTTTTTTCACCAAAAATTTTTTTTAAAAACCATTTTTGAAAATAGAAAAAAATGTGATGTAAATCTTTTTCTTTACTAAAAAAAAATTGAATATAAAATTATTTTAAAAAAATCATCTCAAAATAGTAAAAATTACGATGCAATCTTTTGTTTTTCATTTTCGTTTTCTTTTAATTCAAAATTTAAAAAAAAATTCATTTTGAAAATATAAAAGATTGAGATGCAAATCTGTTTCTTTTTTCATTTTCGTTTTTTTTACTAAAAATTAAAAAAAAAATCAATTCTTAAATTAGAAAAAAATGCTATGCAATCTTTTTTTTTCATTTTCGTTTACTTTACTCAAATTTAAAAAAAAAATCAATTTGAAAATAGAAATGATTGTGATACAAATCTGTTTTTTTTTTCAATATTCGATTTTTTTACTAAAAATTTTAAAAAAATCATTTCTCAAAATAGAAAAAAATTGTGATGCAATCTTTTTATTTTTTCATTTTCGTTTATTTTACTAAAAATTTTTTTAAAAAATCAATTTTGAAAATAGAAAAGATTGTGATGCAAATCTGTTTCTTTTTTCATTTTCGTTTTTTTTACTAAAAGTTTTTTAAAATAATCAATTTTCAAAATAGAAAAAATTGCGATGCAATCTTTTTGTGTTTCTTTTCGTTTTTTTACTGGAAATTTAAAAAAAAATCAATTTTGAAAATAAAAAAGATTGCGATGCAAATGTTATTTTTTACTAAATTTAAAAAAAAATCAATTCTCAAAATAGAAAAAATTGCTATGCAAACTTTGTTTTTCAATTTGGTTTTTTTCACTAAAATCAATTTGAAAATAAAAAAGGTTTTGATGCAAATCTGTTTTTTTATTTTCTTTTTTTTTTACTAAAGGTTTTTTTAAATAATCAATTTTCAAAATAAAAAATTTGCTATGCAAACTTTTTTTTTCGTTTTCGATTTTTTAATTAAAATTTTTTTTTTTAAATCAATTTGAAAATAAAAATATCAAAATTAAATAATCAATTTTCAAAATAAAAAAATTGCAGTGCAATTTTTTTCTAATTCTCGTTTTATTTTCACTAAAAATTTTTTAAAAATCAATTTTGTATATAAAAAAGATCGTGATGCAAATCGGTTTTTTTGTCATTTTTGTTTTTTTTACTAAATTTTTTTTTTAAAAATCAATTTTCAAAATAGCAAAAATTGCGATGCAATCTTTTTTATCAGTTTCGTTTCTTTTTTCTGCGTCGGAAAATTTGGATTTCAAAATTTTTACTTTAACCGAACCAAAAAAAATTCTTTCTTTTGCTCATTTTTTTTGTCAACTATATTTAGCAAAACGGATAAAATGTTCATTTCCATTAGTTATTTTGAAAATTAACGTAAAAGTAAAAAATCTGATTTTTGCGTTGAATATTAGAAAATATCAAAAATTGCTTTTTAGAAAATTCTGTTCTCTCAAACAAAAGTTTTTTAGATTTGAAAAACTTAACTATTTTTCTAAAGTTGAATTATTGAGACACATGCTGTTTGAAACACTCGTATAATAAAAAAAATTAATTTTTCTAATATTTAGATTTCTAAAATGCATTTTTTTTAATATTCATTATATTCTGTTGCTACGGTAATAAAAGTACCTCTCGATCTCGAGGGCGAAGCCTTACGGTCTCTTGAATGTGATGAATCTGGAGAGTCCTTCTTCTTCAAGTCTTTGCTGGGAGGCCTGGAATCGCGCTTCGGTGATCTCTTTTTGTCTTTCTCGCGTTCCCGCAACCTTTGCCGTTCCTTCTCACGTTCCCTTTCCTTCTCACGCTCCCTCTCACGTTCTCTTTCCTTCTCCCTTTCACGTTCCCTTTCCTTTTCCCGTTCTTTCTCCTTCTCCCTTTCCCGCTCCCTATCTTTATTCAGTTTGGGTGACGGCGTTCTATGCTTATCTTTACGATCGCTCGAACGGCTCGGCGGTCTGGGCGAAATCGATTTCAATTTCTTCACAGGCGTCAATGTTTTTATTTTTGGGGGCGGGGTCTGCGACAGTTTTCTGGACTTAGCGGGGGTCGGCGATTTCGGATGCACTTTAGTTTTCAACGGGGAAACCTTTTTGGGCTTATCGATCCGCGTCGCCGACTTAGGCCGCTTGGTTTTCGGCTTGTGTTTGCGGCGTTCGCGCTCCGAAGAAGACGAACTGTCACGTTTCTTAGTCTTTTTGGTTTTTTTGCGGCGCGTCTCCACTGACGAGGAGCTGCTCGAAGACGATTCGTCGCTCGACGACGACGAATCCGAGGAGCTGCTCGAACTCTCCGAGCTGCTTTCCTTTTTCGATTTCTTTTGTTTCTTGTGCGCCTTGTTGTCCATTTTCATTTGTAGTTCGAGTTCCCTTTGTAGTTCGATTCGGCGTTTTTCTAAATCGTCGGCATCGGCATCTTCTAATTCTTCTGGATCCCACTGATGATCATCCCATTCTTCTTCGGGGACTCCGGCTGCATGTAGCCTTTTGTGGGCATCCTTCGGATAGCGTTTTTTGGTTTCCGATTGGCACTTGGCTAGTCGTTGTTTCGATGGGCTGATCAGTGTGTGAGTCGATGAGTATTTGCAGGTTTTCCCATAGGGACATGTGCCGTTTTGGGCCCAGTGGTGGCAAAAATCCTTTTGGATCGATCCCGCTTTGGTGCCGAGCCTCTCGAATACGCTCGGTCTGTTTTTTTGCGTCGTTTTCAATTTTGGGGACAAGTTCACTGTTATTTTTCTTTTCACTTGCTTAGACATTTTGGTGTGGGCTGTGCCCTCGTGATAATCGCGTTTATATCAAAAAAATATTTTCTTGAGGCTACCATATTTACGTTTTCTATTTATAAGAACTTTCCGGTGCCCTTCTATGTACCAGCTGAAGATGGCACCACCCAAGCGGCCTACTTGGGCATTAAAACTTTGCAAAGCGGGAAATTTAAATTTTTATATACAGGGTACTTATTTATTCCATTCAAAGTGCTTAATAAACAATTGTATGAAAAATACATTTTTATTGATCTTATGCAATTTAGATTTTTTTGTACGTACCACAAATAAGGTTTTACGTGAAAACTTAAAATGTATTTGACATTTTATTAACTTTTTTTAAAATCTAATGCATATTAAAAATGTCCTTGTAAAATGTAAAGGATCGAGTACTTGCAAACAAATTGCGTGGAGTAAACATTTTAAAATAGTACTGCCGGATAGTGTAAAAGATATAGACTTGCAAAAGTTTTATATGCTGGCCGCCGAAGTGGCTCAGTGGTTAGTACGTTGATTGATGTTCCAGGGGTCTCGGGTTCAAATCCGGGCAAACCAAACTTAACGGATTGACTTTTCTGGTTTAATAAATTCACATCTTCTTTCGGATAGACAGGAAAATTGTTCTAATTGAAGGTCATTTACAGCGGACAGTTTTTCCGACAGTTTTGGAGCGTAGACAAAACCACACCGTGATTTAAAACGTTGATTGGTTAAATGGGCGGCGCTAGGCAACTTAAAACACGACGCCGGGTGTTTAAAGTTGCATATGTGTTTGGGGCTTCAAAACTATCTGCGTGAATGCCCATAATAAGTACCTAGTCTGCATGTTGCGTACACATTGAAGAATCCAGTAATTTAGGTTGGAATTAATAAATTTCTGGTAAAATTCCCAGATGTCTTTAATGTCTAGCCTCGGTGATTAGTCTCAAAAAGAAGACAGAAATAAACGAAATTTAAGTACAGCAGCATAAAGCAAGTAGGTATATGATGGTATCAACCAGGCTTATAGATTAGAAAGATAAAATTTATTCAATAAAAGTACATATTAAACGCTTCTTTCTTTTATTGCAATTTTAATTCCGTTCAAAGAAACGAGTACGATTCCCGCACACAATTCAATTAAATGTTCTGGAATTGCAGCCACCAATTCGTAACGTTTCAGAATCATCGAAAGCGTGGTCTTCATCTCGAGCATTGCAAATTTTTGTCCGATGCAGTTTCTATGTCCACCGCTAAACGGAACATAAGCAAACGGATGTCGATTGCTAATATTTTCAATGCTAAATCGTTCCGGATCAAAATTATCTGGATCTGGATAGATTTCCGGGTTTCTGTGTAAAAGTGCAGGCGACATCACCAGTTCCAAACCTTTTGGTAGTAAGACACCATCTTTAAATAAAATTAAATAAATATCACTAATAGTTGATCACTAAAATTTGATTTATATTTGTATTTAAACAAAATTTACTTTGTTCATTTTTGTTCACAAATTGATTAATAACTCAATTAAATAATTGTACATAATACGCTACAGATATCACTAAATGGTATTCAGATCTAAAATGTTTTAATTTTTCTGAAATAACAAAATGGCGGAAGATTTTTTAATAAAAATATCTTCATTATAATAACAAATTGATCTTTTTTGATTGTTGAAATATATTTGGTTTTTGGACAGAATGCTGCAGATATCACTAAATGATATTCTATTGAAAATATTTAATTTTTTTTAATGACAATATGGTAAAGATTTAAATAGATGAAAAGCTAATTAATTACTGACCATATTCAACATCTTCCATGACTGTTCTACCAAATGCTGGAACTGAAGGGTATATTCGAAGGGTTTCTTTGATGACCATATCTAAATAATGCATGCTTTGCAGATCTTGAATAGTTGTAGGTCGTTGAAAATCGTCCCCAAATATATTTGTAATTTCTTCAAAAACTTTGTTCTAAAAAAAATTAAAAAAAAAAACATTTTGCGTTTATTAATTTAAAAATTACCTGTATTTCAGGATGCCTGCTTAATTCGTACAAAGCAAAACTAATAGCCCCCGATGTTGTGTCATGTCCCTAAAATTTAAATTGTAATAAAACTGTTAAAAAAAAGTAACACAAAACTACTTCAAATATAAAAGTATCGACTTCTTCTTTAACTTCAGCATCGGTTAAATGCCTTCCATCAATTGTGGCCGTTAATAAAGTATCCAGAAATGTAATTTTCCTCTTTATACCGATATCGCTGATTTCTTCCTCGACGATATTTTTTTCCATCAAAGCCTTTTTGCGTTTGGCGATCACATCTCTGCTGTATTTATGCAATACTTTTAAAGCTTTCATTTCTTCTCGGCGAGTTTGCGAGAAGAAATAAAGCACATCGGGATTCAAATGGATTGAGACTAAACGTTTGATGATTATGTGAACCATGGTTTTAACGCTGCGGACGAAATCAGAATCGGGTGATTTTTGTGCGTTGATGTTCGTACCCATTGCAGATTCTAAAATTGCGTTGAAATGAATGAAACGTATTTAAGTCAATATGAAGAATTAAATTGAGATTGCTGTAATTACAAAAAATGTGTAAACGTTGAGTTTTGTACAAGCTTTTGCATAGACAGCCTTTGCGACACACATTGTCGGAGCCACATGACCATTTTTGCGTGACGGTCAATTTCTCGATAAGCCCGGGCCGCAAAGCCTTGTTTACATATCAATATAAAATAACTTTTTTGACTTAGAAACCAATCTGAATTGATAGGAATTACCATAAATGATATCCAAAGTATGCAACGAAATATAATCATCGATTTCAAAGGATTTTTTGTCGCATTCTTTGCTCAATTTCTCTATTAATATGTGGCTCGAATTTTCGAAAGTTTTGATAAAGTCTTCTAATATTTTATAGTGAAAAGTCGGAGTCAAAATTTTTCTATGTGTTTTCCATTTTTCCCCTAAAATTAAGATATGTTATTTTTAATCCAAACTATTATTTGTTTAAAGTTTATATTTGCTGTGGAATAAATCACCATAGCTTGTCAACAATCCATCACCAAACCAGTTATGCAGCAATCGGTAAGTGGGTCCTTTCTGTATCAGCTTAGTTGAAGTCATTGCAAATTCGGTAAATTTCGGTTCTGTTACAATTAATTGTGTCCGATGCAATGCGTTTATGACGATATTTGGACCATATTTTTTAACGTAATCGTGCACAACCCACATAGTTTCTGTAAAAAAAGATTTTTAGTTTTGGCATTATTTACATTGTTTTAAAATTACTTGTATAATCCAAGAAATCTAAAATGCTTCCAATTAATGGCCAACCGGGAGCCGTTGGAAAACATTTTAATCGGTTCAAAAAAATGTAACGTTTTATTGAAAATATTGTAACTATAAAGACACAAACTAACATTAGCAATATTAATCCCATTGTTTATTTTTTTATATAAACAGTTTTTGTCTGACTCAACCCATACCTATCTGTTTAATTGCATTTTATACAAACATATCTGCATAAACATTGACCTTTGCCATTTATTAACAATGAACATTTAGTTAATATTTTATGATATAACTTTGTTATACAAAATATATAATATAATGCAAAAATATTAACGTAATTTAATTCAGAAATTTTAAATGTGAAATATTTTACTGGATGAATCGTTACAAGTTAATATTATTGTTTAAAAAACAATAATTCAAATTATTTTTATAGATTCAACGTTTAATGTAGCTTATTTAATTAACATAATCAATTGATAAAATTTTGTATTATTTAATGTGGTGCCTACTGCAACGTATTCAAAGCTGGGTATGCAACCCAATATACACCAAAGAACAGTGGCGCGCTATAATCTTTACTGCAATAAAATAAAGAATAATTCAAATTTCATAATTGTAAAATTATATAATTTTAAAATTTAATAAAATGATAAAATATCTTGTATGCTGTTACTTTTCATAGTAAAAAGCTTAGATCGCTATTAACTGGATATTCCTTCGGCTCCTTTCCACTGCAACACGAATAATTTGATTAATTACCGATAATAACAAACAATTAAAAAACTTTGCAATATTAATGCAAAACTTACGGTGAGAACAGTTTAGCTCCGACCAATCCTTTCAAAGTGATATTATCACCAGCAACCCGCAACAAACCACCTTCTCTTAATCCCAATACATATC